>CAJVPP010000672.1:0-27878 GCA_910592005.1 Funneliformis mosseae
CAATTAATAATGACGAATCAAACCTTCAATCGTCAGAACAACAAATTAATTCTAGTATGAATAATTCATTACATGGGAACTTATCTCGAATGATTCAGAATTTTAATCAGATGAATGTAGAAGAATTAAAATTGAATAATGAAACATCAAACATAATTTACGATGATAATACTGTTTGTTTAACGATTACGGATATTAACAAGGATTTATTAAACGTATTAGGAGGATTGCAAAGATATCAGAAATTAAAAGTACTCGACTGTAAAAATATTCAGATAATCAGCTTACCGACTTTACCCGACTCCTTAACGGAACTTTATTGCTCTGGATTTTATTTTAAAATAAATAAAATAACAATCCTACCAACTTTACCCGACTCCTTAACAATACTCAATTGTAGTAATACACAAATAAATAGCTTACCAACTTTACCCAACTCTTTAAAGAAACTTCTTTATCATGAAACTCAAATTAATAGCTTACTAACTTTACCCGACTCCTTAAGGGAACTCTTTTGTAGTAATACTTCAATAAATAGCTTACCCACTTTACCCAATTCTTTAACGAAACTCTTTTGCTATGAAACTCAAATTATTTGCTTACCAACTTTACCAAATTTCTTAACAATACTCAAATGTAATAAGACTCAAATTAATAGCTTACCAACTTTACCCAGCTCCTTAATTGAACTCAGTTGTAGTAAAACTAAAATAAATATCTTACCAACTTTACCTGACTTCTTAACTATACTCTATTGCTATAAAACTCAAATAAATAGCTTACCAACTTTACCCGACTCCTTAACGGAACTCCTTTGCTATAAAACTCAAATTAATAGCTTACCAACTTTACCCGACTCCTTAACAATACTCAGTTGCTATAAAACTCAAATAAATAGCTTACCAACTTTACCCGACTCCTTAATGAAACTCTTTTGTAGTAATACTAAAATTAATAGCTTACCAACTTTATCCGACTCCTTAACGGAACTCCTTTGCTATGAAACTCAAATTAATAGCTTACCAACTTTACCTGACTTATTAACAAAACTCAGTTGTATTAAAACTAAAATAAATAGCTTACCAACTTTACCCGACTCCTTAACAATACTCTATTGCTATGAAACTCAAATTAATAGCTTACCAACTTTACCCGACTCCTTAACGGAACTCTATTGTGGTAATACTAAAATAAATACCTTACAAACTTTACCCAACTCCTTAACGAAACTCAGTTGTAGTAAAACTAAAATAAATAGATTACCAAATTTACCTGATTCCTTAACATATATCAGACCCCAATTTTTAAGAACTCGTGTAATACATTAGTCGAAAATATCATAATTATAAAGAAATTATTTATTAACAAGTTTGTTATTTATCTTATATATTTTTCTTTCATAAATAAATTTTACCACTTTGACAGATGGTGTCTTTAATTTTTTTTAGTCAATTCTAATTCAATTCGATTTTTGTATAATCAATTCCAATCATCATATATCAATTAAAAACAAAAATATAAATCTCACCAAAGTAGCACAAATGAAATTATATAAAAGAAATAATATAAAAAATATCAATGGTAAAAAAATGGTTGTTACAAACAAAAGCTATCACAAATGTGCCAGTTTTTTTTGTTTTAGAGTATTTTTGCAAAAATAAGTTAATTTACTTGTTACTACATCAAGGACATGTCAATTACAAAACTTACATTAAAATAAATTTAATATGAGCTATATTCCCCATTTTTTTCAATTACAAAGCTCACAACGTTCTTTCATCGACCTAAGTAAATTTGCTAAAATGCTTTCTGGACTGTGAAGCAAAATGTTTGTTAATTTTTTTGACATTTATATCGATACATTAAATTATTCTGAAAATTTAAAGTTTAATAAAGCCTTGCTAAAAATATTTAAATTTGTTCGTTGTTTCTTACATTAATTTGATTTTATATAATTTTTACGACTTTCACTTTTTATGCTGTTGAAATATTTTTCAACCTTTTTTGTATCATGTGATAACTTATGATTTATTTCGTAAATTGTCAGATTTTATAAATATATTTTATTAATGTAAATTTAACATAGCAGACTTTATTTATGATTAAGATAATGGATAGATCGATACCCTTAATATTCTTTTATTAATGTTGTTTAACAGTTCGCATCTAAATATCAATACAATCTTAATCTTTTTCTATAGTTCCTGAAGGAACGAATTATTGATACAATTAATTTTATTATAATCTATTATGTTAAATTATCTTTGATAAGAACACAGTCAATATGTGCACTGCATGCATAAATTGATTACTCAACAGAAAATCTCAGAATTAAAAAGTGGCCACATTTCTGCAGGTTGGTCACATTGGAATTATATTAATATTAAAAGTAACTTGAAACTATTTTCTTGTAATTTTTTTCCCACCATACTATTAAGTTTTTTCTTAAAAACAATATATAGAATGACATTTGGAAATTAAATTATATTTTTGGAGCAATTGAATGAGTAAATTTATATTTCCAAAATAATTTAATTCTAAATGATTGGTTGATGTGATGTACCAAACCAAAACAAACCGTATTTTGTTAAAATCAATTATTCAAAAATTTTAACACTCGCAACTTGCTGGATTTTAATGAGAATTGTTTAACACTTAAAAAGCAATTATTATTATCGTGAATTTCCAAACGTGAACTTGTTAGACAAGATTATTCTGTCACCTATCTCATTAGTTTTACCTGTGTTACCTTTCTTTATTAATAACTGAACAATAAATGTGCTCTAGAATATTTTTTAACTTAAATTAAAAAATAATTGTTATTTGAAAATAAATGGAACGAATATTTATCACTATTAATAAATCTCTGTCATATAACAAGTTCAATAATCAAGCCAATAGCTTTTTATTATAAAATTACTTGAAGTGTTTCTTTATCGCATCAATCATCTGTAAAAAAAAGAAATAATCAAAAAAAATTTGCTCTTATAGTATGTAATGAAATAAATAATTGACTACTTTAGTCAATATGTACACATTTTGAGTTATTTTTTAATGCATCGTTTCGATTCTCTAACATACTAACAATATAAGAAACTACAATGTTTTTCATTCTGCATCTCCCATCAAAATTGCAAATATATTGACGATAAATTTCAATATTAGGTTTTCTGAAGAACCAATCTAACGAATGAAATACCAACAACTTCTAGATGTTACGATTTCAAATAATGGTGGTTTTGATACAACTTTCAGAAAATATGCATCGAATGTTAAGTCCACCCTAAACGCAATAAATACAAAAATTTGACGTTACCTCTGACTAGGGATGGTAACGGTCAGTCGTGATCAGTCAACGGTCGGTCAACGGTCGGTCAAAGGCTTTTGACCAACCGTCCAGTTAACTGACCGATTTTAACTGACCGGTTTACCGACCTGTTAAAATAATATAATTGAGCAGTTTTGACTTAACGTTAATAGAAATTTAATATTATAATTTTGATTCTTGCTTCAACAATACTAGCATGCATTTTTTTTAAAAACTTCTTTTGTCAATTTTATTTAGTAGCGCAGCATTATCGCGGACTTTAATTTTTTTAAATTTTCAAAATTTTAATTTATAGATAATTAAATTTAAATGTTTGATTTTGTTAATTTAATACAAAATGTTTTACTATTTAAAACATGTTAGTTCAGTCGGTCAACCGGTTAGTCAAAATCGGTCAGAATCGGTCAGTCAACCGGTCAGTCAGAAGCCTTTGACCACCGATATCGGTCACGGTTATGACCAGTTATAACCGGTCATGACCGTGATCATTAGCATCCCTACCTCTGACGCACTATGCAATAGCATGATTTTTAGGCTATCCCCTTATGGATATCTTCCAATTTGGCTATGTTAACCAGCACTGCAAAACCATCGAGTTTACCAAATAGCCCACAGGGTCATACGCTTTAGTTCCATTAAGAATAGCTCCAACGATTAATATTGCTGAATCATTCGTAAACCTTCGAATGTAAGCAACATGAAAATTGATATATATTCCTGAACCGTTCGTTCATTAACATTGATATTATTTTTGAATACTCTCAACGTTAGTTTGATCCAATCAGTAAAGAATTTCAATTTTCTTCAGAAATTGGATTGTGATTTGGGATTCAAATCAAAATGTCTGTCTAGTAATCTCTAAGCGATCCACTAAATTCCTGATGCAAAACTTTTTTGAATATATCTTTGATTTCCCATTCTTTAAAAGATTTATTACCTATAATAATTTGGAGAAGTTTGAAATCAGGATATCTACATCATTTTTATACTAGAAAAAAATCATATATTTGGTCTTGATTTTAAGGTTTGTGATTTATTTCTTTCTATAGTCCGATCTAAAAGGCGTTAAAATTCATTTTTGATATTCTTATTATTGTTCTCAGGAATTTCAAAATAGAAATCTCGCGCTTCTTCGACATTAAAGAATGATAATTTATTGAACTTTTTTTTAGTAATATAATCCAAGATCTGCTGGAGTGTGGTATTTTGTATTTCATTTCAATATTCCCAATTTCACAAGTCACTATGAATGTAAATGAATACCCAATATTATAGGAGAAATCAAAATATGAAAAACATTTTAAACTTACTTTTCGATGTGGAAAATGGATATTGAATCATAATTAAGTTGTGTTAAGGTGGACTGTTAGGACATCTCCACTTAGAGGTTACTTTCGTTCCTTATCAGCGAATAATTCTAATGTCACACTAATTGACATTTTTAAGTTCAATGAACTCTTCTTGAAGGTGGTTTAAAGTGGAACATTGCGACACTGAGATAACTTCGATTTCCAAGGAATTTGGTTTACCTTCTAATAGAACCCACATCGATATTAAGGAATTTGGTGATGAGATGCTATTAATTCAGCTTTATATATAATTTATATTGACGAATCGAAATTTTTTAAAAAAAAATTATAAAACTTGCATAATAGAAAAGTCAATTATGTATGAAGAAAAAACCTGTTAGATCAATTATAATTGTATTCACTAAAAAATCTACCCACGAGATACCATATAGTCCTGAAAGTAAGCATCCGTGATATTAATAAATGTATATACTTTATGTCATTTAGGTACTATACGGTAATTGACATTTTTGTTTCATATGAATATTGTAATTCATAATGATAATTTTCTTGAAAGTTTATGCAGATTAGATTACAATATCATATATTTTAAAACTTGTAAAAAATTTATGCGAGTTTGTTATCTTTAGTTATGTTACTGTATGTGAAATGTTAAGCAAGTTTATGAACGACTATGAAAAAATTGTCAAGTGTAACTGAAAAATAATAAAAATTACAAAATGTGATTTCATTTGCAATTATTAAATTTTAATTAGGATTTAACATGAAACAAGTTTCTTTTACTTTTAATTATTAATTACCATTAATATTTATGTATAGTAAATTCATCAAAACATGTAATCATTAACGAATTTATATGATTCAATAATGTTTTAATTTATTTCAAAATACAACGAAAAATGCAAACTTGCTAGATTAATATTTTATGAAAACTAATGATTGTACTTTATTAAATAAAAACGATTTGATCATTATTCTTGAACAATTTCTATTTCATGATAAAAAAAGTTTTTCAAACAATAAAGAAATCGTTCGAGAACAATGACGAAATCATGTGTTTCTGATTAACAAAGCTTCATTAAAAGTTATAAGGTAATGATGTTATTCCTTAAATCCTCCAGAAACTTTGCTCAAGATATTGCTTCAAATACTTTTTTTTACTACAAGTTTCAAAGGATTCAATCAATCTTATGCGTTCTAAAAATAATTCAATGATATCCTTCTTGATAAATTGTTTTAAAAATAATACTTATAAAACAAGTATACTTGACTGAAACTGAGTCAAAAAGCATATTTCAACACAATGTATACTCTTTGAAATGGCTCATTAACAACTTCACTAATTTCAAAAGCAAGTTAAAGAAAATTTAGAAATGGTATCCTTTTTAGGGCTCACTGTCATGTAGGTAATTTATGCACCTATATTAAATCAACGTTCATATTATTAAAAATTTTCCCTCCTTAGATGATGATCAAATTTTAAAGACTCTTGTGACAAGCTAACGGAGGTGTAATTTTAATTTTAATCTAAAGCAAGCGTCAACATCAAGATTTGATTGATAATCCCATATAATTGCTTGGTTCTTTGAAAAACGTTTTAAAATTTTTCTAGAAAAGTATTAATTCCCAAGTGGAAATTAAAGGACTGGCGCCACTTTTCAAATTTTTAAAAGAAAAGGTGTTTATCATTTATATTGCAGAGGGAGGGTAAACTAATAGTCAAGCGCGATTTGACTCAAAAGAATTACTGATTCGCTGTTTATCACTAAATAAGCAAATAACTATTGATACCTACAATCTTCTTTCACATGCCAGGTGCACGGATGAAAACAGAGCGTTCAGATAAAGCTAGTTAGAAGAGGCTTAAAAAAAACGTGAGAAAGAAAATATACCGCATACAATTGATAGGACTAAATTTCTTGTTAATAATTACAAGCAAATATTCTTTATTATGAATTTTACTAAATCTTTGCATTTATCTTATTAATTTTGAACGATAACCATTAGAGCCTAAAAGAAAATACAGCAGCAACTGAAGTTGAGGTATTGTCAGCAATATCTTAAACAATATATTGCGCGAAGCTCTATGTATATGTGTCTTACCACACCCATGTCAGGGTATTAACAATCCACAGATATGCAAATGTAGGGGGAAAGAAGATTCTCTATTAGATTTGACGATATGATAACAAGATACAGTATATTACCCTGATATGAAAATAGCACTACTAATTCCAATATAGTCAAAATTGAACTTCCGATCAATTTAAAGACTATGGTAAGCCAAGGTTTCATCTATAATAGATGTTATCTCAAACGAGGATCAAGTTAAGGGGGAGCCAGATTTTATTACAAGTAGTTGAAGATTAGATTCTAATGCAGCTCAATTATGACTAGCGTTAATCATTATGTAAATTCTTAAATTGGGAAATCTGAAAATTTATCTTTTTATGGGATTTTATAAAATATAAATTTTAAAGCGCTGAGATCGTAATATTATTATATGTATAATTTAATTAAACTTTAAAATATTTATTTGATTCGGGTTTTTAAAAATTAAATAAATCCGGAAATAAAAACAAACCCGATTACAAATTTAAAACCTACTCGATAAATAATGTATTTTTGGAAACTTTGTTCTAATTTAAAATAATAAGCAAAAAAAAAAAAATCGTTTTAATATTCTTCATTGATACAATAACCTGTTAAAACCGTCAAATTCGCAAATTTTTATCGAAACTTTCGAGACCAATCGAAACTATCAAAACCCATCGAAACTGTCGAAAACATTTCTAAAAAGTTTCGACTTTTGCCGATAATTGGTTTAGGGTTTTTCTCACAAGTTGTTAATTAAATCAAAACAATAGTTACAAAAGTATGCGGTTTCTGGGTTCCTTTCATAATCGCAACACCACCATTTACGTTCCTCATAAATTTCTTTTTCACAGGTGCATTCTTGCCTTTTCACCAAGCTTTTGTGTTTCTCACTATAAGAAGGAGCTGAGAAAGTAACATTACTAAATGCTAAAATGACGATAATAAGCATGAAAATGTGAATTTTCATGATTATTTTGGAAGTATTTGAAGGATTAATATCAAACATGATTTAATAATATTTTTTAAACAGATTCTTGTGGAATGTAACTTAAAGACGTGTATTTATATTTTTGATGTCTATTGAATGTGATAACAAAATTTTCCTCACTTTTTATATTTTTTTTAAAGTATCAGGCTTACTAGGCTTATCCTTAAGAAACTTGTATTTGCTTGCTATAGATTGCGTTACAACCTTTACAGCCTCTCAAATGCTGTAATAAATATTTGCAACCAATCACACCATTGTAAATCCCAAATATAATCGGTTAGAAAAATATTTAAGCGATTGTATATATACAATGAATATAATTCTCCCCACAGACGATAATTTGTTCAAAACATCGTTCATATTGATTTTAGTTAGAATATGAAGATCAATTCCGGCCAGCTCGCAAATAGGATATTGTTGTAATGGCATTGTTTGCTGTAACTAAGCAAGAGGCTTTGGTAATGTAACTAAGCCAAGAAGCATTTGTAATGTAACTAAATAAGAAGCTTTGATAACATAACTAAGTCAAGAGGCTTTAGAAACTAAGCCAAAAGGCTTTGTAACGGTACTTAAGCCATGTGTTAATAAATTCAAATTCCTTTTTTATTTCAATAACAAATTATATATTTGATTTGTAGTAAATAATTAAATAATAGTTATTATTTACATATAATATAATTCCGCCCGAAAGATCACGATTTACACTTGTAAATTGCTTTGATAGTTATGGATAGTCTTTGTAGATCATTTTTTGACCATCAGTTCTTTCATGTCAATTTTAAATGTAAGCAAACGGTTTTTATTGAGTAAAAATGAAGTAATATTGACGCTAACTTTATTTAATAATATCAAAATTAATCAGTGTTTTCCTCAAGGTCAGCGCTCTACACTTTCGCAGTGTCAATTAAGAAAATCGGGAATTAAAAAAATAAAGCTACAATAATAAAATATAAAGGTTAAAACGGTGAAACGAAAATATCGCGAAGGGATTAAATGAAGGTTTTTAAGGTGTATATATGCAAATATAAGAAGGGCGAGCATGGAATGTTAAGTAGTTTAAGAATTCCAGCTCATATTTATAAAAAATAAATAATGATTAGGATAGCCTGGTACCCTGCCATTTTTTCATCCTCTATCCTGTCTAAATGATCAAAAAATTTACATACAAAATTATGGCGAAATTATACTCAATGTAACAGTACATTTACAAAGTTGATGAAACACCCAAATTAATAGTGGTCCAAGTATTAAAAAGATTATGAAAGTAACATTTTAAATACAAATGGTTTTAGGGCAATTTTGAGAAGTACTTTTGATTAAAAAAACAAAAAAGATTCAGGTCAATTTTATTGAAATCTCATTTGAAAATAAAAATTAAGATCCATAATTTTTGCTTTTTCAAAAGGTAAAAAAGGTAAATAATTTATTAAGTAAGATTATACAACTTTTGAAATGCATATTTAGGTTTATTTAATTTCCATGATTTTTAAGAACTAGAAAATATTTAAATGAAATTTTAGAAAATTAGAAAATAATGCAGTATTATTGCAACAAATATTTTGGAAATTTCCTCAAAACCTTTAATAAACACAATTCATAATTTTATAAACTATATATATGGTCCTTACTATTAGAGATTTTTGACGATCATTTTTAACTTCGGGCTTTGCGAGCCATTTTTCTAATAAATAACCGAAATCTTTAAAATTTCAAAATTTCATAACTTGTACTCTATTAACATTTAAGTAACGCAGTAAAGTCGAATGGGTACATGATAACTTTATGAAACATAAAATACATCGTTCTTTTCAAAACTCACGTAAAAAAAAGTTTTATTTTATTTAGAAGGTTTAATTTATTAATTTCGGAATATTAATGAATTTTTTTAAAAAAACGATCTATTTTGTGAAAGAATAATAGTAAATTTATTATAAAATTATTTAAATTATGCTATAAAATAAAAAATCTTCAATAGTAATTTTTGATTTAATTATTTGTTAGCGCACCCCAACACCGCTTGTCTCAAATTCTAATTTTGCCCCAATTTTAAATTGTGCAGAAAAATTGCATTGAATTTCAAATTGGATTGCCTCAATCAAGTATTTTGATCACACTAGCAATTTACAGTAAATTGTTTGAGGTTTCTTCATTCAACGAAAGATATTATAGTTATTGTCAAAATAAAATTTAAAATAATTTGAAAATTTTCTGGTGATATTCCTATAAAATTTAATTCCTTAATTTAATATAAGTCTTTCCATGACGAATGCCTTTCAAATGTTGAGATAGTTGAGACACATCAAGAAATAGTTATTTCACTTCTTTCACCAAACAAACATAGCTTATTTACAACAAAAACATGAAAGAGTACATCCTGCAGGAATAAAAGACTATAAAGAATAAGTGAATTAAATGAATGTAAGTCATAATTAAAAATATTTATTGTGAAGCAAGGAGCAAATCGATTCTGCCAGAACCCTTTTATCCTACTTTAGTCATATATAAGTCATCCATTGTTGCATAAAGAGTATGATGTAAAGAGTAAATACAGCCAACTAAAAATAAGAATGTATATAGCATAAAAGCTAGAAGAAATGCATACAACCGTCATTAAATAGAGTAAGTATTTAGCTAACTAGGTGTAAAAGAAAATGCATACAGCCGTATTGTTTACTATGGTCATTTATAAACAATAAAATATATCTTTTTAAAAATTAAGTTGGATTTTTGATATTACTATTAATTATACCCGCCAATTGGAGATCGACAAATAACACGCAAACAACCGGTGTGGTGTTAGTAGTTTATAATGAAGACTTTAGAACAATTACTTGCCTCTTTAAAATTTTATTGTGCTCGAATGTAGCACAAATTTCCCAGCAATTAAATCTTGTAGTGTTATTTCGTTCGATTTCGATTACTCTAACTTATTGTTCAATATCATTGTCAACGTGTTCTAACATAAATAACTCTTATGTAAAGTCTGTGTTGAAGTATAACTTTACAATTTATCTGCTATATTATTATTACATTAGATGCAAAATATTTTAGCATTTGTATTAACGTCATGTATTCAGAATTTTTACATACAGTCTCAATTAAAAGATGACAGTGATAAAGTTTATAAAATTGATTATTTATTGTGGTACAACCAATTTTATTTGAACAAATTTTATCATTGCTTTCATATTTGGAATCGTTTTAACTAAATTTTTATTTTTTTTATTTTTTAGGTATATTATGTTTTATTTATAATACACTTTAATATTTAAATTAGATATTATAGAATAACCTCCTGTAATATAGTTTAGATTTATGCCTATATAAAAAACCATTAAAAAATTTGTTAAATTAAAATGATGTTTACGCTTCATAAGTTCTATCCGTGACCGCCAAAAATGAAAAAATTTGAAATCGTACTTTTTGTATATATTTCGAAGGGAGTTTTTCCAAATACTTTTTTTCAAAATTTAAAATATGAAACCAATTTATATTGAATAATTAGATGACGATGATATGTTACAATCGAAGTTGGAGAAGACTATATTTTGTATTATAATTTCTCAAATTTTTTCAATTAGAAGACAAAGATTACCGAAAAAAAAATCAAGTTGCCAAATAAATTACCCGAGCTTTTCAAATTCTTTGAAATAAGTCATGTTATAACATGAACAAATCACTTGTGCATTAAGTTTATTTATTTCAAAATAAGATAATTTTCTTAAATAAATCCGGTATATTACCTTGATTTACTTTACATATTTCTGAAATAAGAGATTTATCATGGGTTAAAACATAATTCTTGAATAATTAAGTGACTCCACAACGTCGATTTCATCATCATGATTATTCATTAGTAGACCAACATAACCTATCCGAATATAACCACCATCACCTTTTGTAAAAAATTTAATTTTATACTAAATTTTGCCGTCTTATGCTATTTGCAAAGCATGTTAACAATTGAAATCTGATTCCATTCTTTTTGTAAAGCAACCTCCAATTCTCTCGCATTCATTGCAAGTAAAGGTCTGGTCCTGATGCGCCTTTCGAATTCTGACCATATGTGTACAATAAGGGTTCAAATTTGGAAATTTGTTTGGCCAAATTTATAAAATTTTAGTCTACCCATTCTTTAAAATCTTAAGCGGTATAAACAGTGCATTGTCAACCTGGGCCATCATTTGTAAATATAGTATAATGACTTTCATCGCTCCAAATAACTGATTCCGCTTCTAATAGACCAATCTTTACACCTATTTAAACGATTTTCTCTTTGTTGGTTATTAAGAAAAGGTTTAGAAGCTGAAATACAAGATTTCAACTTTTTGAAGTTTATTTTTTTTTCAGCTGATTGATGATTATTTCTTTTACCAATTAGTTTTAGATTTTGCCATTGTTTTAAATGACCTGATTTTGTGTTTGAAGTTGCCTATCAAAGCCCGAGTCATTGGCAAAACTATAATAAAATCATATTAGAAAAACCGTCGAATTTGAAACCATAATAAAAAGTCAAAACTATATAAAGAAACAATTCCGTCGAAATATAGGGTTTCGACTTTTGCTTTTTGCAAAAATGAGTTTTGCTAGGTATCTATTAAGACATTTTCTTTTACGAAAGTTTTGAATTGTTCGGATAACTTAAATTCTGAAAATGACAAGTATACTTTTTGTGGCGACACCTTTAAAAAGACATATGATATGACTCCGTTCCGATTCCGTTGATTCATACGTTTTAAGTTTGTATTTCATGAATTGTAATGTTTCTTTCAGGATATAAATATCATTCTCTAGTATAGTAATACTTTTACTATTCACCACCGCTCTCTTTCTATGTTTTTAAATTTTTCATTTCGTAATGACACAATCAATAAAATTTTATTCATTTGATAAGTAAATTAGTATTTAAATAAATGAACAGTAAAAATTTAGAAATAAATACTATAAAAGTGTAAACAAAAAAATAAAAATATGAAAATAATTGATAAAGAAGTAAAAATTATAATTATATTCCAATTATATTTAAAATAATTTTCTTTATTTCGGGATTTATAGTTCCTTCATCCATTAATTTCTTTATTTCTTGAACATCGGCATAGTAATAACTACAAAATATTAATTTTTAATTTTAAAATAAATTACAAAAAATTGGTTCAAATTAGTTAATTACATTAATCCGGGAAACCATGTTTTCCAGCATCGCTTATGATTCGGAAGAAAATAAAATAGTTCAATTTCTTTAAGAATCTTTTTAATAAAGGGTAGTTACTGTTAATAAAGTGTTTAAATAATTAAGTAGATTTATATTTTTTACTAACCTCTGCCTTTTGTACAGTGTAAGTTACCCGATCATTATCTTCTTCAATTGCCATATTTAATAATCCAATCAACAAGTTCATAAGAAACACAACGATTATAAATGAATATATAATCATTAAAGCGATCATTGTTTTATTATCCTCAGGTGGCCATCTATTAAATAAACTTCCATCTCCTATAAAAATTAATATACAATTAGGCAAAATGTAAGTTTAGAAATTCAATAATTAAATAGTAACGTACCTGTTAGGAATATACTCATTGCTAAAAGAGAGTTGGGATAATTTGAAAATAAATTTGTATATTCATCAGGAACTTTAAATAAAGTCATGTTCCGATTAATTTTCCCATCCGAAAAAACTTGAAAAAATCTGTCGGTAAGATTCCAAGGATTATTAGGTTCATTTATATCTCCTAAATCTTCTTCAATAAACGGAGATTTGGGTTTTAATAAAAGCATAAATGCATGAGCAAAACTTAATGTAATAAGAACCAAAATGAATAGAAATGAAAAAATTTTGCGTGCAACACCAAGCATGATGGCAAAATAAACCCCAAATGGTTCAAATGCTCGGAAAAAGAGTATAAATTTCATTTCAAGTATAAGACATGAAATTGAAACCAAGAAAGTAATATCTTTATCTTCATATTTGTACCAAATAATTGATGTAGTCGTAGGTATTAAATAAGCGCCCAAGTCTAAAATTTTAAAGAAAATTAACATCATTGTTTAAAAAAGTAATCAAATGATAATTTATACATACCAATAAAATTCCAAAAATTTTGTAACCATCTATAAGGATTCCATATAAATTGGCGAAATTCAAATAAAAGATGAAAGCAGCCAAAAAATATGGACGCCATTAAGTAGTTATTTCTATTTTCACTATCAGAAGCAGCAATTATAAAACAACTAAGAAATACAGTATATAATAACCAAATTATTATATAATAATATTTTCCATATACCCTCCATTTAAATTTAATTAAAGCTTTGCCATTCCAAGTTTTATAAAATTCATTATGATTTGCTTCGATAAAAGGATTGGATTGGGGTATTAAAAGATCAAAAAGCCAAATAAGCCAACCAGGCAAATGTTCATATATGGTTTTAATTTTAGAAAATTTAGAATATGAATATGAATATGAAGAGAAATAAGGAAATGGAATTATAAATAAAAGAGTCGGCTTTGTAGGTTTTTTTCTCCGTTTAACATAAAATATACACATCAAAATTATTACAGATATTAAGTAACCAACCGATATACAAAAAAAAATTATTTGCTTGATAAAGAATGTTGATAAAGGAATAATTATTAATATTATATGTAAATATTGTAATAAGGATTTATATTTTTGAAATTGACTTCCTTCAATTTCTCTATATAAAATATACATAATAATCAATGGACCAAACAAATCAAATAATAACAAAATATCTAAAGTTGCCATTGTCGATAAAAATAAAGCTCTTATCCCCATCTCAAATAATTTACTTATCTTCGGAAAACACTTATTTACTAATTTAGATATAGATAAAAAATATTCAATAATTACTATTGCACGCGGAATGAAGCGTAAGAGAATATGAACTCCTATACAATTAATCATTAGTATGGACTCCATGAATGTGAATGATATTAATAATAAAAATGCTAGATGTTTTCTGATTAAACTTTTTTTAAAATAATATTTTTCTATATTATAACAAATAGTAATTAT
This sequence comes from Funneliformis mosseae, assembly GCA_910592005.1. Classification (NCBI taxonomy): domain Eukaryota; kingdom Fungi; phylum Glomeromycota; class Glomeromycetes; order Glomerales; family Glomeraceae; genus Funneliformis; species Funneliformis mosseae. The sequence continues at coordinate 14,765 of CAJVPP010000672.1, forward strand.
TATAAGTGAGATAAATAAAGTTAAGTCAGCATTAAAGAAATATTCACCACTTCTTTGTTCATAATTTATTATATATGCAAATAAAACTAAAAAAATTGGTGGTATTAAAAACTGAACAATTTCTTTATATTCTTCATAGAGAATATAAAAATAAGGTATAGAATGATTTATGATTTCTAATTGTTTACAGAGAGAATAATGATGGTCAACTTTTTCATAAATAATCTCTTGATTTAAAGGATCTAAAATTAAATTCATTTCCTTATAATACTTCAAAATAAATTCATAATATTTGTCATTTAAATATGGAATATTATTACATATTACTGATAATATGCAAATATTACTTTTTGGATCTTCTTTAAAGTGTTCAATAGTTTTGTTAAATATTATACCTATTAAATATATATTATTTTGTTTGATTGCCGATTTTAATAATTGTTCTCCATATAATAATAAAAAATAATTTGCATTTAATAAATAATTAATCCATTGCTTCTTTGATTCAATTTCTGATGGATCAGCAATAAATTTAATATCTAAATTATCTAAATCGTGATGATAATAATGTTTTTCTATAATACCACGTAGAATATCTTTACTGTTTTCAGAGATGTTATTCTTTATATACTCATCAACAACTTCCATTTTAGCTTTGATAGTAGTAAAATTTTGATCTATATCCATAAATATGTTCTCTTCATTTTTAATAAGATTTTGACTATCATTAAAGATGGAATATCTCCAATCATGATTAGCTATATTAAAAAAAATGAGGTTTTTCTGGTGATATTATAAAAACTTTTTTATCCGTAAATTCGATATGAATACTTTTATCGAGATCTCCAAATTCTACTAATTTATTGAAACCAATGGAACCTTTTAGGCTTGATTTCCAAAAATAAATATTAATGACATTACTACTTGACAAAGTAATCATGAATTCATCATTATTGCCGACGAATTCGAATTCACGACAATCTAATAAACAAAAGTATATTAATTGTAAATCAGAAGTTTAAAAATATATTCATAGAAATACATACCAGAATCTACAATCTTTCCAATGGGAAAATTAATTTGGTCTTTGATATTGTAATAGATATAATGCGCATCAACAACTTTCATGATAATTAACTTGTCTGAGAATTTGAATTTAACTTGCTCAATATTTAAATTCTTTTCCTACATAATTAAATCATCATTATTATCAATTTATATCAAACTTACAATAAAGATTTATATATTTACTCACAAAAAGCGAAATCTTTTGAAGTTGGAATGTGGCTAAATCCAATAGGAAAATTAATCCATATGCCATCATCCACATCCTATTGCTTAAATAACCGCCAAATCTTACATCTTTTTCATTTAAAATATTAAAAGCCTTTTGAGTCAATTCATTGTTATTTGCGAGTTCATAAATCAAAACTGCGGGATTTAATGTAGTGCTACCACTATTGTTCTTAAATGTAACTATATTCCCGTTTTCAAGAAAATTTGTATGATTATAATCACAACTTTTATCTTTAATCTCAAGATCTTCATTATGTTTCAAATCGTGGAATTTTGCTAATCACAAAACGAATAATAAATTAACGCGAAGATTTGTCATTTGAATTCAAATTAAAATTTAAATCTTACCGAAACCAGTATATTCATATAAAATGATTTTGTTATCAGAAACCTTGAAATCACTAATGTCTTCCCAATTTGACGATTCGATATCTTTACAAAGGTTTGAATCGGAATCATCATGCCATCCTACAAAGGATTTATCTTCTTGACTATATGTTAAAACATATTTATTTAGTGGTGATATTGCCACTTTAGATATCGGTTTATCATTATGTGGTAAATTTGAAATAGGATTATGATGTGAATTAGGTACGAAATCATTGATGCGTATGTTCACGTGATTCCGAGACATGGTTGGTTAATTTGCAAGTTGTGGATAAATATAAAAGATGAGAAAATGACATTATATAATTGGGATTATATATAACGAGATGAATAAGAACGGAAAAAGTTTATCCCTCGGAATAGTGGATCACTTAAAAGCCACATTGAGTTGTTAACACCGCCTTTGTTATAATAATTGCATAGTTGAGGATTCCAAATTATGGAACCGATCTAATCTAAAAAGATCATCTTTAATTTCGTGATGAAAACGGCACAATTTTTTATTCTGCGTGCGCCATGTAAAAAGGTCAGACTACCAGCGAACCGATGAATTTAAAAAAAAGTAAAAGCCGAGGGGAACAAAAAAAAACAGGATGAAAAGGAAGCCAAAGAAAAAGATTAGAAGAAAGGGCAGAATATAAAAGGAAAAATAATTTGGTCTATATTATGAATTTCTACTGGTCCGGTTTCAAACTGGTACCGGCCCGATATTTAAATATTAAACTGGGTGATCTGCCACCACAGCCATGATTGAAGCGAAATCAAACAGCTAAATTTCATAAGTCACGGGACAGCCGATAATATCCGAGACTTTTCCGAGAACATTTATAAAGGTTTGGAAAAGCCGCCAACCACATTTTTCTATGGGTAAAAAAAATTAGTTCACTATATTCGGAACACTTACCGAGTTTTATCGATCTGCAAAATGATCGTCCGTCCCGTGACTTTGAAATTAGCTGTAAATATGGTTGCTTTCCCCGAAGCGAAACAAATAAAAAATAAATAATAATCAAACGCCTTCTTTTTATGGTGAACAATTATTTCATCATTTATAAATAACAAATTTCACGAATTCTAATTTTATTATGCAAGCAAGAAAAAAAAAATCATTTTAAACTTCCGTCGTATGAAAAACATAGCCCTATGCTACAAGAATTTGTAAACATTATTTTGCAAAGCTCGTTATAGTGAAGCTCGTTATAATAAATTTGGCTGATAATTGTTCCCACAGTTCACTTTTTATTTTCGATATAGTAAACTTACTAATAAATCTCGATATTAGGCCGTGCAAACTTGATTTTTCGGTTCATGTAACATCAGAATTTGAAAATGACCCGGCGACCCGGTTTTTATTTTTATAACAGATGAAAATTTATATGTAAAAAATGTTATGATTGTTCGAACTTGATCTTATAAATTTAGTAAAATTCGAACTCGAACTGGTAATTTATCATAGTTCAATTAATTATTCATCTAATTATAAAACACAAACATTCTATTTTGTTTGACGAATGTACTCCTATAGAAAATATAAATATCGAAGATTTTTTGCATATTTTGGGAAATATGAAATTTGGTAACTAAGAAAAGGTGTGAAAAAGATATAAAGCATCGAAAATATATGGAGATTAAATTATCGAACAATCAATCATAATGGAGAACTACTTTTGAGAAATACATTTGATTATTAATGAAGTCATCAACAACACTATCTTTCCAGAGTTTAATCCAATGCCAAGAAATGTATTGGATACAATACTTTAATATTATTTGGTCACGTGAAATAAATTTATTATTATAAAAAATCATTTAAGAAAGTGATTCTCCTTTTAAAACAATTATTACATTCATTATAAGTTTTATTTTCTATTTAAGTGCAATTCCTTTCATTAAATGAAATTCTATTAAACAAATGATTATTATAAGGAATTACAGGCAAGCATACCTCTTTTAATTTTTACTATTTTTTTGGTACCAATTAAAGAACTTTTCAAGAACTTATCTGTTCTTTTCCAATTTGTATAACATAAAGATAAGTTGTTAATCGCATGAACTATTACTTTTTCAGCAGCTTTTTGATACCACCAAAAGGCCTTTTCTAAATTCTTTTCTGTGCCTTCATCACGTTCATATAAATGGCCAATGTTATATTGCTTTAGGATGTCAATTTTCAACAGTTTTTCGAATCTAAATTTTCGTCGAACTTCGTTCCAAATCATTTTAATAGCATTTCAAATATATTGCGCAATAGGATGATCGTTTGCTGCTTTTAAGAAACTCATAAATCCTTCATTGTCATAATTATTTTCACTAAGCTAAGCATTTTGTGATAAGAAAAGATTCGACGAAAGAAAAAATCATTGTGTGATTTTCATTAAGCCAGTTAATCCTTCGTTTCAACAAACTTTTTACTTTGATTTACTATTTTGATCAATAGTTTGAAAATTTATCAACTAGTATATTATTATTATCCGTTGGATTAATTTCTGAAATTTTATAGGAATTCGTCATGTTCTGACAGCTTGTATTTTTTTTAAGAAAAATTTTTGTATCTCGCGAAAAGTTAGGGGTAAATTTTTTTTGACAAAATATTAGACGATAGTTTTATATGCGTAACTTGGAATTAGTATATTAATGGGAAAAATGTCAAGTGTTATTAGTGGCGATTGAAGTATTAACTTTTTGGAAGTGCAACGCAATTAAAATTTTAACCATACGACCGAAAAGTTGCCTTTATGCGCATCATAAAGAAACAAAATTACGTCATGTTTTTATAATTTAAGTTAGCATATCCGCCTTTCCAACTGTGTATACAATTATCCGGAATTAATTGGATTGGATATACGCAACATCAGTAAAAATCCGAATTTCTAAAACTTCTTTTTATAATATTTAGCATTACCAATTAGGCATGACCTCGTCAGAACACAGGATTAACCTTTTTATGTCAAAGATTCGTACAAAAACTTACTTTAACTTTATTTGTTGACATTTTTGGGACATGGTTGGAATCTGGGATGTAAGCAATGCCTCGTTCTTAACTTTTTCATGCGAAGTAACGTCTAAGATAGTACAAAGTACACCCTATTTGCAGAAGTTCTTTTTTAAACCATGGTTTGATATCTGGCATGTAAACAAAAAGCTCATTTTAAACGTTTTTATGCTTAAGCTAGTACAATACTCAATCAAGCTCAATTTTTTGAATTTAGTAATCTTAATTTTCTTACCGGATACAAAAGAACAAGAAAAAACAATGACACATTGTGCGACTAAAAAATCACAATATTAATTATTTTCTTTAATAAGACGATTGCGAAAAGTTTCAGGAAGAAGTAAACTTCATATTTCACGAAGCAAATTAAAATTTTTCATATTTAACATGAAACAATACTATCATGTGATGAGTACTTTAAAAACGTTTTATACATAAAGACTAGGATAAAAACCTAACACGAAGTCTAAAATATAATTGGTCATTTACCACGGGGCAAGACTTTCAGCCGTTAAAATCAGGATGTTAAAATTCTAAAACTAGTAATCTCATTCATTTTAAACAAATTATCTCTTTTTTTTATCAAAAATGATTTGCTAACTGGTCACGTACATTGTGCCCAGAAGCGTCGGATTCCAAGAAAGAAATTTACACAATGTTAAATTTAACTGAGATTACACAATTAGCATTATATAATGATGAGTTCGTACGCAAAATACGTAAACAACAGAATTCTGAATAGTAATAAAATGTATTTTTAACAGGCGAGTTTTGGATGTTGCTGGAGCTACTTTGGGTCCTTAGCTCTAACCATGTGCTGAATTTCCTAAATGGACTTGACTATTCCCCAAGTACGATTGGTGGAATACTAATTGTTGCTATATCTGTTATAATTCTACGGCCTCAAAACGATCGAAGCTAAAGAATTAATGCGGCCAACCCGCCAGGAAAACTTATTTTAGTAAATGGCAAATGTCGAAACCCTACATTTAGACGGATTCGTTAATAATTCTTTGCCAATAAGGTTTTATATAGTTTTACCAATGACCCGTCGAATATCGAGAGTTTCCAGGCAACTTTAAACCCGCCGAACAATTAAAATAACAAAAATAAATAAAATTAATTTAGTGAAAAAAATAAATCAAAAATTACTTACTTAGTGATCCAGATCTTCTAAAATAAAGAATTAAAAAATAAAACAAAAAAACCTAGTCATACAGCCCAAAAACGGAAGCTAAAATAATTAAAAAAAAAGCAAGATAATTTCTGCATCTCGAAGCGATATAAAATAAAAAGAAAGAGAAAATATATTAAAAGATAATGATTCACCACTAGCGCCAACACGATCCAATCCGAAGAGGAACATAAAGGAAAAAAAAAGAGGCGCAAGATTTTATCGAAATCGAACGATCGCTATACCCAGAGCGATCTAAGGACGCTCTCAAGAACTTAACTCAATGGATCTGAAATAAAATTTTAATAAATCAGTTATTACAAAGACATTCGTCAACGTGTAGTTAAGCCATTGATATTGTTACAATTGGATGTAATTCCGGCCGAATTCTCCATAATTCCGCATGAAAATCGCTTTCGATATTTAGTCCTTTGAAGATCATTTGCCCAGGTTGTCAAATTGTTCAAGAAGCCAGGCTGGCCTAATTATTTTTTTTTTATATAGATAAGAGCTGGAAATCCTTAAACAGCTCAATATCTACTCTCGCTCTTGTTGAATAAATTCCCTTCGAAATCCTTCCTTTAACACCTTCGCGATATTTTCGCTTTCGCCGTTTTAACTTTTTAATTTTGTAGTTGTAACTTCGTTTATTATTTTTTTTTTAATTTCCGATTTTATGTTATTTATTATTTTGTAATTTTTTCGTAATTGTGTAGTTTTAATAAATTAGAATTTGGCACTTAGTTTCATTTATTGATCAAGCGAAAGTGTAGAGCGCCGATATTGAGGCAACACTGTTTAATTTGATAATATTAAATAAATACTTGTCATAATTACTTCATGTTTACTTAATAAATATTCAATTTTATTCAATTAATGCCTTCTGCTTACAATAAAAATTGTTTATAAATACATAAACGAAAGAAGTGAATACAACAATATTATATGAAATTGTAGAATCTTGACAATATTTAAAATTTATAAAGTCCAAATTTTTCAGATTTATTTAATTCAGTCTTTTAAAATCACATTACGGATCATATGAATTACTATGTTCGTAACTCTATTTTAATAGCAACCTACCATGTATATAAAGATTTGTGTTTCAAATTTTCTTTTTTTTTATATTATGTTAAAAAAATAAACGATTAATTACAACAAATTATGTTCAATATTTTTTTATTTTGAACTGTTAATTTTTTTAAAAGTTCGCTAATCCAATTTTTTACACTATATTTCTTACTTAGTTCATCAATGAAAAATAAATAAAATGACGTTTAATTCTGCATTAAATAATGATGTGAATGAATTTCCATTCCGAGAAGATGGAGCTCGATTTTGTTTGTGACATCATAATTGAAATATGTCTATTATCATCTGGTTTGATACCTTACATAACGAATGAATTTAATCCATCCTCACAGAAATAGGTCACTGGAGACCAGTATCTACAAAGGTGGCAGCTAGAAAAGTGGAAAAAAAATTTTTTTTTATTGGTAAATTTGGCAGTCCTGTGCTCAAAATTAGCTTAGAAACTAAAATTAACAAAAATTTCATTTTTTACTAACAACCTCCTATCTTCTTAAGTCATTGCACAAAAACAAACCCGGTAGCATAATTCCCTTAATATCTCAATTAAAATTCTTGCGAGGAATCCGAAAGATATTCGATCCCAAATCTTTCTGTTATTTTAACACATTTATAGCTTTTCTCCAAACGTCCGTTAAATTATTTTAGTTCATCCATTTTCGCCCACTTGAACTTGAGAATTTCTCCCATATTTAACAGATGAAGAAGGTTACAACTCCTTTCGAAAATATTTACGTTTTCTCGTGCTAATTGTTAAACGATTGGAAAATCATACCGCTGTGTGGAAGTAAATTGGAGCAAGAATAAGAATATTAAACAAACTTTAGGGATCAGTTAGTCATATTACTGATAGATTCTTAGCAGAATTGCATGCCATGAGGAGCAAGGTAGCACAATGATTTGAATGTGAGGTCGGCCATAGATAACTATTCTTCTAAGAATGGCTCACGATTTATAAATCGCAAAAGCTTTCACTCAATTATTCTTCTTGATATTGCTGAAATCAGAGGCTTGTAGAACGATAACTATTTTTGAAAAACGTATATTTAAAATAAAGTAATTTTTGTATCTGTATAATAATATAAGGAACTGTACATGATGCTCATGTGTTTTTCCGTAGACTTCCCAGTCATGAGATTAAGCATAGGTAGGATCTTTGATTTTTGTTGCTTAACGTTAAATAAAATTGCGTGTGACTACAAAACAAATCAAAAGAGCTATGCTTATGAATTCTATTAATTTCGCAATTGATTGTGATACTTGAGTACTATCAAATCACCGAGATAGTGTGTAGTTACTGCTGCTACGGTACGTCCTTATTACGTATTAAAAATTAGGGAAGATAGGAAAAAGCACTATTCAACATTTAACGTATATTTAAACACTACTTTGATAAATCAAATCACTAACCGTTTATACGTCAGAACCAAAACAACGTCAATAAAGTTTGTTGTGAAGTTCCATCATAGAAGTACGCAAAAAAAAAAAGTTAATGCTCATTGACATCGGTTTCAACATATTGCTTTAGAAAATTACTCTTTCGGTCGAAATCCTTGTTAATGCTTTAAATTTAGCATAAAAAATAATTGTTTTAATATTAAAGTTTCATCAAGTATTAAAACCAATTAATACAATCATACAGAAATATGATTTAAATTTATTGGATTTATATTTAACGTTTAATATTTCGATTTTTGATTTCCCTTAATGAATCATTTTATGTAAATGAAATTTGCAAACATTCAAATCTTGTGAAACTTCTTTTTGATGTGACACCTCGAAAAAACTTAGTACAAGCTCAAAAATTAAATGTCACAAGCTAGTATGACAATTCGCAAGGAATTTACAAATAATTTATATTTTGGATGTAATGAATCAAAACGTAATTTATTTCCTTATTATTGCGTAATTTTATTCAATTTTGCCTCCGTTCTTCTTATATTGATCCCAACTCGTGATTTTCAAAATGCTTAAACTTGATATATCTATGTCTATTAATTACTTGTTTCGATTTTCCAAAGTTCATTCTCAACTAATAAACTTTGCAATTCATTATAAGCTTTTTGACTTTTATATGACGCAATGTCTCATTTTTGTAATCTTTTTTTTATTATTAAATAAATTTAAACTTTCTTTAGATTGACAAAATACTATCTTATATTGTGCTATCAGCAAAGTTAGAAACGGTAAAGCTTAATAATAATTTATTAAGATAGGAATATTTAGAAAATAAACTAGTGAACATATTTGTATCAATAATAATGTAGAGGGAAGGATGAAAAATTATAGGATAGGATTTGTGAATTTTTTAGAAAATTTAATTATTGTTGCATAAATTAATTTCTTAATATGCAATACCTCATGTATTCAATTTGGATTTGGATGCGATTTGAGCAAATAATTAATATATGAGTTAATACTTATTAATTTATGTCTTTTTTCATATCAAATATATGATTTCAAAATAAATTAAATATCAAAATCTATGGTTTTAGAAATATAATCTATGAATAATTCAAAATAATTAATTTATGTAATTTATGGGTGAATTGTACTTGAATTATTATTCTTACTTACTATTAACAGATTCATTGCGATTAGTTTTATTGAATTTGATTCGTTTAATTTCTTCATCTGAAATAGCATCAAATTATTAAGTATATAATCATTATTTGATTATTTAGAATAAACTTACCATTATCATTATCTGCAATTAAATAATCGTCAAGTTCTCTTTTGTCTTAATAAATACACAATATTAGTAATATTATCAAGTAATTGTGTAAGAATTACCAATAAAGTCTATTCACCAAAAACTCTGCTCCTTGTAGATTCCGCTGATATCTTTATTACTTTACTAGTGACTGGATTATTTATTGTAACAGGTCCAATTTCTGGAGAATAAATAATTTTTGTGGAATTTACTTTATCATTCAAAATGATTTTTGCAATAAAGTCACAAATATCTTCAGTAGTTGGTCTTTTATTCGGATCAGAATGCCAACATTTTTGCATTAATTCAATATATCCTTCAGGTGCATTTGTGATAATAGGAGGACGAATACCATCACAAATTTTAATAATAAGATCTGTATCATAATTTTGATCCCAAAAAGGTTTCTACCTGTCATTAATTCCCACATAATCATACCAAAGCTATACATATCTGAAGATTTAGTATACTTATTGCTTTTTGACCCTTGAAATACTTCTGGAGCAATATAAGGAATAATACCATAATACTCATTTTCATTATCTGATAATTCAGTTGATAATTTACTAATTCCTAAATCACTTATCACTACATCATATTCATTATTACAAAGAATATTTCCACTATGAAAATCTCAATGAATAATTTGGATATAATGAATATTATGAAGTGCATAACTAATTTCTTGTAATATTACTAATTTTTTATCCCATTTAATTATATTAAAGTTTTTAATTATATAATTATTTAAATCATAATTATAATATTTCATAACTATTACAAAATCTTTTGTTTTAGAATTTTGGGTAATTCCATAATATCTATTTAAATTAAGTAAAGAAATTGTAATATAACAATAATATTTAATAATTTATTTATAAAACTGTAAAAAGAATGATTACAGATTGTTATACATGATTTGACAATTCTAACTTGCAAATAAAGATCAAAATGATGAAGTTAAAAAAGCAGCATAGTCAGATATAATAGAAAAATGTGAGTATTTAAAAAATGCAGAAAATAGCAGTTTAATCAAATAAGCCTTAGTAGAACTGGATTAAGAAAGGATGAGGCTTGATGCATTATCAGGTAAGAATAAAGCTGATGCAAGATTAATAAAAAGCTAACAAAATTGCTATTAGGAATAATTCTTAGACTATAACATTTAATAAACTTGTGTAAAATTATCAAATCTATTAGTCACAGAAAATCCTAATGCATCAAAATAGATATCTTTATTAGCAGTATAGCTTATTGAGATGGCATTTCAAGTGATATTAATACTTTCATCAAGATTATAGTTTTCTTGATTTTGTTTCATTATAAATGGTGAAACAATATCTAATAGTTCTATCGTAAAAAAAATTTATAAATTTAAAAGTTGATAATTTAGAATATTTCTTATCTTATATATAGCTTCTATGATTACAGAATTTAATTTAACTATATAAACATCTTGTCTACTATTTTTAAATTTGGTATTAGCAGTATCTCAAGCTTCTTTTGATTACTATTATCTAAGATAGCATATTTTTAGTTACATCCTAATCTCATAATATTAAATAGTAGTCAAAATACTTGAAAATAGCAATTATAATAAACATATAGGTGAAAGAGATAATTTCTTATTTAATCATTACTCTTTATTATATCTTCATTTTTTTTAGTTAAATAATTTACATACTAGAAAATTATTATTCATTTTTCATAAGGTTGATATAAAATGGTTTATGAAAATCAGTAAAGGCAGTTCAAAATAATTTTATATCTAATATCCTTCATTGAATCAATTATTATATGATATTACTAGTTTTTTTTAGTAACACTATTAGTTATAAAGTAACACTAAGTGAATGCCTTAAGAATCTATTACTTAAATTTGTAATTATATATTTTTTGAAAGAATCTTTATTAGTTATTTAATATCAATATAAAAAAAGATGAAATCTAAGAAATGGCTGTTAGAAATATATTGTCTAATTTTCTAGGATAATTGATAATTTTAATTAGTTAGATTTTAATGATCAAATAAAATATAAAATCTTCAGCTTTGATTTTTTTAATATAATTTTTTTAACTGATTTCTTTTAGAAAATATTAAATATAAAATTAGAAAGAATCAAATTCTTTTTAAATTTGTAATTATTTTATAAAATATTATTCTCAAATAATAGTAATCATTTTTTAATAAAATAATTGCAATTATCATTATCAAATAATAAATCTTATAGAATAATTGCAATTATTATTCTTAAAAGATAATAATTATCTTATAATCATCAATTATAATTATCATTTTTGAATAATATTGATTATTATTCTTATAAAAATATCATTCTTTTTAAAAAATAATAAAAATGCATTATTCTTAAAAAATAGGATTATTATTCAAGTTAAATAATAATTACTTAGTTTATATTTACAAAATTCTAATTTTTAGTATAAAATTTATTAATTATTTTTAATTTATATTTTTAATAAATATTATAAATTTGATAAATATTTTAATTTTTATTTTATTATATTTTTTAAATATTAATTTAAGTTTTATAAATAATATAAATTTTTTTTAAATTATAATTCAATTGCTTAAAATAATTTTCTAATTTAATCTAATATTATTTTAATGATTTCTAATAAATAATTTGAATTAATTTATTTAAAATATTAATTATAATATAAATAATATACTTAATTATTAAAACTATAAATTATAATTAGAAAATATATATTGATATATTTTTAATAAAGATATTTTAATAAATATTTTATATTAATTAATAAAATTAAAAATTAAAATTAAATAGAAACTGTCGTTAAGTTTAAAGTAATCTAAATTAAAAAATTTTATCTTTATACAATTGTAAAATCAATGAGCATTAACTTAATATTGAATAGTTAAATAAAATAGATATTTTGTTTTACTATATAGTTTTTTCATACTTCAAGCTAATTATTTAATATTATATATATTTTTATTTTAATATTAAAATATATATCATAATTTAAAATTGAAGTTATTGTTAAATTATAAAATTTCTATTTACTTTACTAATATTTTAAATATAAAAATATAAATAAGATTTTAAAATTATTTATTAATATTTTTCTATTAAAAATTATTATTTCTATAAAAATAAATTTATTAAGATCTGTTGGTTTAATTTATTTAAATAATTTTATATTAAAATTTTTTAAGTATAAATTTATATATTAGGTTGCAAAAGTTTTTTATTCTTATAGCAACCATTATATTAAAGGTTACATTTAATATAAATTTATACAAATTGTATAGATTAATGTAAGTTTTCATAGATTATATTTATAAAAACATTCAGATGTAAATAATATATCTGTTGGTATTAGAATTTAAATTTTTTTATAACATCTATAAATCTAATTATTATTTTTAATAATATTAGAGAAAGTAAAGTGATAATAAATATATATTACGTAATTATAA
>CAJVPP010000673.1:0-27865 GCA_910592005.1 Funneliformis mosseae
TATTTATTTTATTTTATTTATCTCATATATTTATTATATTTTATTTATTTTATATATTTTATTTATTATATTTATTTTTTTTATATCTTCAATAACTTCATATTTTTCATTTTATATAAATAGAGGACAATTTCCTTTAGCTTAGAAGTGTATTTGACATATAAGTTTATATAATAGTTTAGTTTAATCCCTTTAACATAATTGTATAGTATAGAGTACCGACTGAGGCAGTATTTCATTGTTATAATTATTAAATAAACTGTTAATTTACTAATACTCTTCTAAATCTAAATATCGAATTAAACCTTCTGCTTACTACCTATAAATATTGCTTTGCTTACCACTCATAAGCATCTTAAAGAACTGACCGTAATATTAGTAGTATAATTATTTCTTATTATAACAAACTTTATGTTCTAGACCTCAACTTCGCTATAAGACTATAGTAAAGATTTAAAAGATTTGATTGGCTAATTTGCTATAATAAGAGTATTTTTATTATATTTGTTTAAAAAATTTGTTATATCAAGTGTTCGCTAATTCAAGAATTGACTGTAATTATTATAAATAAAATTATAGATCAATGAGAGCGTAGTGTAGTAAATACCCTTTTTCATTTTAAAAAAATACAAAATTAGTTTTTGTAAATTTTAATTCAAGTTAATAATTCAATAGTAGGATCTACTTTTCTTATAATTTTGATAAATTATTATATTTTTTTTTTTCTTTTTCAGTTATTTTTTTAGATTTAGCTGCTTATATAAAAAATGTTTTAATGAAATATTATATTCTATTATGTCTCAATTGATTTATATATTTTATTATACATATATATTAAATTTAATAGGATAAATAAAATATTTTTTTTCTTGTATATTTTATTACATTAAATATTAATATAATTAACTAAATTTTATAGTAAAACGTGATGAAAATTTGATTCTTTTAAATTTTAAAAGAATTTTTAGCTAAAATAAAAGAATATTTATTTATAATTTAGTAAGAAGGTATAGATATTTAATATATCTTTACTTATATGATATAACTTTTCCTTGAAAATTTCTCTTTCTGTTTTTATATGTTAGAATTTATAGTTTAAAATGATTGATTATACTAAAACATTATCATATTAGAATTCCTTTTTTGAAGATGAATTTAATTAATAATTTAAATAATGTAACTCTTCAAAATATTTTACTAATTCCCATGATATTGGTGTTATTTTAATTATTATTTATTTTATTTTTATATATGTAAATAATTTATACAAAATACTGATTTTTTTTAAATATAAAATAAACCTATATTTCCTTTAGTAAAAAATCCCTTTATTATCTTATTGTATTTTTAGAAAGTAATTATAATTCTTTAAATTTTAGTTTAAAACTTGATGCTACTATTACTTTTTATAATTTTAGTTTATATGAATTTTATTATATTTTTGATCAGTTTTTAGAGAAATTTAAAATAAATTTTAATTCTCATATTTTTGCACATTTTATATTTCCTTTTTTTTAAGCTGCTCAAACTTTTAATTTTAAGTATATATTACTTGATATTTTAGAAAAAAAATTTGTATGGTCATAGTGTTATTAGAGAATTAGTAAATCCTTCTGATGAATTGCTTTGTGAATGGGTAATTTATTGTGAATTGCAATTAAAAAATTTAGTTGAAAAAATTGATTTAGAAAAATATTAGATGAATCTTAAAGATAAATTACCAATTTTTTCAAAAAATTGCATTTAATTATATTTGGTTACCTGTATCTAATTGTAATATAGAAAGAAGTTTTTTAATTTATAATAATATTTTAGATAATAATCACTAAAATCTTTCAAAAGATTCTTTAAAAAAATTAAATATGATGTATTTTAATAGCAATTAAATTTTTTAAGATAATAAAATTAATAAAATTTATTTTTTTTTTCGCCAAAATATGCAGAAATTATAATTAATATAATAATATATCTGCAGAATGATGACAATAAGCTGCAAAAATTAGAATAGAATTTAAAATAAATGCTGACAGATTTTGTGAAATTTCATCACCAAAGATTATTATCTCTAGTTAAGAAGTAAATATATTTAAGAAAATTATTGTATTACATTAAAAAAATTTTTTTTTTTTTTAATAAATATTTTAATATTAATAAATAATAAATATATTTAAAAATTAATTATAATATATTATTTAAAATATAACTATTTTACTATATAATAAGTTATTTTATTAATAATATAATATAAAATATTAAATTATGTTAATCATTTCCTAAATAGTATATTAATCATGTTTATCATTTCCAAATTCTATTTTAGTAATATTAAGTTAAAGTACTTTATTATATTATATATAAATTTTTTTTTAAAATAAAAAATTTTATTTACTTTCGTTTCTTATATAATTAGTTATACCTTTTTTTTATTAAAATTCTTTTTTTTTTGTTATAATAAAAAGACAGAGAAACTAAAGTACAAAATTGGAACTTCTATATTGTGGAATGTAAACAAGGGAATGGTAATTGTAGTCCGGACTCACTAAACATTAAGTGTTGGCAATCCATTTAAACATCCCGCAGGTGACATATAAAGGTAATGATATAAATTTAAATATTAGTGAAAGAAAAATCTTTCTATCTGATCATGCTAAAAAGTCAATTGGACTATTATACTTATACTATAGCTAACATTTTGCTTTATTGCATTATATTATTCCTCAAGAATTTTTAGCTCGCTCATAATAATATTCTTAATAAATCTTAATATTGGTGTCTCATCATCAACAGATCCTTCTGATGACTTGTAGATTTATTGGAGAAACAATTCTTCCGTCATAATAGAAAATGAAAACAACGACGATGGAAATAACAAGAAGTTCTTCTTTTTTCTTTCGTACAACTAATGAATGGAATATGGCAGGATCTGGAGCTGTATATTTTTTTGAAAATTATATCTAGACAACATTTATTTGCTGATTCCAAGATCTAAAATAAAACAATTGCTCTATAAGAACAAGTCTATCGCGTAGAAAAGATACTAGGAAATGGGAACCATTATTCTATTATGCTTCTTCACGATCATTTTCAATGGCTTTTGCAAAAGGATGTTGCTGAACGAACTCCAAAACATTTTTTTTTCTTGCTGAGCTATTTCGGCTCTGACAATTATTTGTTACCAGCTCTGTTCAGATGCATAAGCTTGTATTGGAAATATTCAAAATTCTATGAATTACTTGTACAAATGTGGAAAACCCGAAACTTATGATTATATGAAAACAGATTCAAAAATTTTTTTCGAGGATCAATCGCAAAAGGTATGAAGATATTATTAAAGCTGGTGCTAATTAGTTAGGTTATTCAAATAACTATCCCGAAGACGATATAATATTCAATAATTTTTATGTAGATCCCACTTATCCACCAGGTCTTCAAACATTAATAGACAGGAAACTCATGCTCGTGCAGTGCATAAATCCAAGAAAAACTATCAAGTGAATTAGATGAGACGATTAGATGAGATTGAAATTAATAAAATTAGTTGCGAAATTTTAGACGATGGATTTTTGAGGGGGGTTGATGTAGTGATGTGTTAGATTCAGTGCTTGTAATTGATGCTGGTGTAACCATTGGACCAGATAGCATTTGAACTTTAAGGAAGTATTGGAGCTCTGAATGGTAAATAAAAAAATTTTTTCACTAATACACCATTTTCCATGAATGTCAAAGAATTTGGACTTTCTGATAAGGAAAATTTTACTATGTTACGTGTAATTGCTATTATCTAATTAACGATAGTAATTTTGAAATTCTATCTGATTCATTTATTGATGGATGGTATTGACATTTCCGGGGATTGGTACTTGGATGAAGGCACAATATTCACATATCATCTGGTAGAAACTTTTTTTTTTCATTTGCCTTGAGATTTATAGAGAGATAATAATGATTATGTGCAATTGCTATCGATTACTAGTATTTGATACCTTCGCTTCGAAATGCTTTCTGATATTTTTAATAAGCATGACTGTAACCGTCTTCAGCACCTTGCAATTATAAATGTGTATTAGAACAACAATAAGATCCGCAAAATGGCAAAGGTAATACAATACTGGTAATTTAGATCAGGCGGAAATAGTATATAATAATATTACGTAGTTTATAATCTAAAATTTTAATTCTCTTTTTTATTTTTAACGTTAATTTTTTTTTAAAAACAAAAACCTAGTTCGTAGAGTTAAATCTTTGTCAGCTATTTTGTATCTATGGAAGGAAATGCACTGTTATATTTTGTGAGTTCGATTGAAGAAGATGAAGCAGGAATTACGGTTTTGCGAGCACAAAAATCATAGATTTATTAACAAATAAGGGAATATTTGAAAATGAACTTACCAAGATATAGCGTTACCAAATGGTAAGTCGCAAATCGATTATTAGCTTTAATTCTTTTAATTTGTTTTCATTTAAAATGATTTACATTAATACTTTTTTCGGATTTGGCATAATTTTCTAATAAAAACATTTGGATTGGAATATTAATGTCTATAGCATGTTCACAACCACGTCCCATATTTTTTTTGGTGTAATCATTAGACAAATGGAAGTACTGTAACTTCGAATGGTAAATAAAATAATTATATTTTCCTTATGCTGTTCTTTTATCATAGAGGCTATATGGCATTATTCTTTACTAACACATCATTATACATGGATGGAATTTGACTTTCTGATAAGGAAAAGTTTACAATGTTAAAATTGCTTATGATCTAATTTAGCGCGGTAAAATTCTGGAAATATCAATATCTTCATTGACTGAAACATGAAATTTGATTACGTGGAGGAAGAGATTGGCTACTTGGATGGCTGAAAATGAAGAAACAATAATTCATCCATCACCTGGTAGAACATTTTTTTTTTTTCATTTGTTTTGAAAATTTCTGATTTAATTCTAATTAATAATGATTGTGTCAATTGTTATCTAATAATGTTAGCATTCCGATACCTTCACTTCGAAATGCTTTTTGATATTTAAGCAAGCGTGACTGTAACCGTCTTTAGCATCTTGTACCAAATACCAAAATTATAAATGTGTATGGAACAAAACCGATACGGAGAGATGGTTCTTATTTTGTTTCTTCATCATTTCTTTATGTGGTATTAGTTATAGCTTGTGGATTGGCTGAGACTTAAGATTATATTAGAGAGTAAAGTTTCATGCGAAAAAATGTAGATCAATCCATGTAGGAGAAAACATTTAGCGCACTTGAGTAAGGAAGGATTGGTTTAGCAATAAGATTCATGACACAGTTCTTAGTGATTTATGCCAGATAGAAATGGGTATAATAATATTTCAATTATTCATAAGAATCTACGTGATTTGTGGTCTTCAAAAAAATTAAATCTCACTTTATGAAAAAAGCATTTAAATTGGATCCTGGCTTGAAACACTAATATAGAAAGTTGTTTAAATAATGTAATTAACAATGGCTAATGTACTAAAGTTTTAATGTAATTAAGTTGTTTAATTTATTTTTATTAAAAATTTAATAAAATAACGGTCAAAAGAAAAGTACTGCAATAGGCGAGTTAAAATAAAATAAAATAAAGTTTTATTGCAGGTTTTTAGATATATCATAAATTGATTGTTACATTTCTAAAAAAAGTTATCATAAAAAAAAAAAAATTCCCGAAATGGTCGTTGATTGTGGTGAGGTTGATGTAAAGTTGATGTATTGCTGTTGATTAATTTGTAGATAAATAAAGCGATTAAAGAACTACTTTATAATCGTAAATACACGCACTATGTATTCCCTTCCTAAATGAATCAAGTTTTCCAAGCTCATTCCTATTATGTTTCCTAATATGTCCAAATGTCCAAACTGTCCCGTAAAAACCTACACCAAAATGTAAAATAAACCTTATCTTATTATTCTACCCCCCAAAAAACTTGGATAATTAATTAATCAAGCTGGTCAAGTTTGGCGATGCTGAAATATTTTAACGCTTTTGACGCTTCAGAATGAACCAAAATTCACGCATTCGAAATCTTAATATCTGATTTGATGTTTTTCCTTCTTCCCAAAATCTATCAAAAAACCATAAAATAAGGTAACTCAACCGAATGCTTTTCCAAAAAGCCTGAGACTGTAAAGGTTGCCTCTTCCCAAGCGAATGACCAAAAACCGAACAATAGGTATATTTTATGAAATATTTTTTTTTTGTGAAATTTTTTTTTTTTTTAGACAATCTAATCTTCTTGTTCTTTTAGACAGAACAATTTTCTTGTCCTTTAGATAGACTAAATTTTCTTGTTCTTTTAGATAATTCTATTTTACTTTTTAGAAAAACCATTTTTTTACCCGGCAAATAATGATTATCACTTGAATTGGATGACCATTTGGTACAGGATCCCAAGTGACGTTTGCATCAGTGAAGGATTGCTTTGAAGAACCTTGATCTTTAGACGGACTAAATTTTCTTGTTCTTTTAGACAGTCTAATTTTCTTGTTCTTTTGGACAACAATTTTCTTGTTCCTTAGATAGACTAAATTTTCTTGTTCTTTTAGATAATCTAATCTTGTACTTTTTAGCAAGACCATTTTTTTGATCTTTGACAGTCTAATTTTCTTGTTCTTTGATAAATTAATTTTTTCTTGTTCTTTAAGATACAAAGTGAAATTTTTCTTGTTCTTTAGGAAAGTTGTGGTCCTATTTACAGACTAAGTGAAATTAAACACTATAAAAAAAAAAAAAAAAAAAAAAAAAAAAAAAAATGCCTTATTACTAAATTCGGAATTGGCAAATTCTTCTCACTAGTGATTGGATCAACTATAATCTTCCCGACTTTCATGTGATTGGCCGATCAGATTAAACGAATTTATAGTTGATAATATATGTCATGTAATTTAATAAATTTATTTTAACTGAAATATAATATAATAAAATAAAAATATTTACAAAAAATTTCAACAATAGAAATCTATATAATAAGAAACGTAAAAAAAAAAAAAAACTATCACATGATAAAAGTTTCTTGTGAATTGCAACATAAATTCCTCCTCGTCTATTCATGTTTACACGTTTTATCATGATATTTTTTAGATTTTTTATTTGGCGAAACATTGATTTCGTCAAATGACGATTTTTCTATTTCAGGATCCATGATTTCTTGAGTAGATTCCTGAGACATCGCAGCTTGTTCTTTTATGAAACCTTCAAACCTATCGGTTATCTCTTGAAATGATCTTAGAACTCCGTAGCTACCTTGTTTGCCTTTTTTTATTTCAAAGTTGAATTTTTCAATTTTTAAGATTCTTTTTGATAGAGTTACTTTGGTGTTATCGTTCATGATTCCTTTTGTTGGATCTAGGATTTCCATGAATTCAGTTGTCGGGTCAACGTTGGTGTTATCCTTTTGTTGGGTCTAGGATTCCCATAAATTCTGTTGTTTGTTCCACTTTGGTGTTATTGATTTCCATGATTCTTTTAGTTGAATCTACGTCAATTCCTATGATCTCTCTGGGTAGTTCCATGACAATATATTGGCATAGGAAATCCTAGGGTTTCATATCAATAATTTTTGTTACGGTAGACGGTGGAATTTTTGCATCCACGACATCATATCCAATGGTATAATCAATCTCCGTATTTGTAACCTTAACTTGCTTGACTTTCGAATTCTGGTTTAATTAAAGCACTTTCGTCAACAATAATCCCTTTGAAGAAACAAGCAGTAATTGTTCCGGGTCTCCCATATGACGTTTGGTTTTGCTTATTTGGATATTTATTAACAGGATAAGGGACTTTGAATACACCATCATCTTTTTTTAGTTGTGCTGGTAAATTTAATGATCTCTTTCAAAATTAACGAAGTACGATATGGTCCTTGATACGTTGTTGGTGAAGATGATGAACTTCGTGAAATTGACCATCTATATCTAATATAAACGTGAAATTATAATATTGGATGTGCTAGCTTGTTTGACCTCAGTCCTAATTGTAAATCGTTCTCCTGGGGTCATGACAGGGATTAATATGAATTAAATTTTTTTTTTTTTGTAAAGGAAAAAAGAAATACTTGAACATTTTATTGCTTACATTTGATTCATCACACGGTTGATTTGTATTCTGGTAAAGCTTGCCCATTAATTAAAACTTCAAGGTGAAAATCTCCTATTTGCATTTTATTTTTCTGTGTATCATGAAATAAGTTTTTATTATCAGGAAAGACGATATTATGATTAAATGTAGTGTAATAAAAACAAAACGTATGGATTACCCAGATGTAAAAATTTACTTTGAAGAGCTTTATCTTTGAGTTTAAAAGTTAAATAACTATATAAAGTCCAGAAATTTTCTTTTAGCGAATTATTGTCAGAATTATTTTTTTGTATATGCAAATATTATATTTTTTTTCCCAATATATAGGATGAATCAACCAATCAAAACAGAGAAATTTTTTTCAAATTTTGACATATTTTAGAAATACTTGCATTTTAAACTAGCTAGTATTCTTTCCACTAGTACCGCTGTGTTAATGCATTTAGGCATTTAATTGTATATGTTTCTATTTAAATGGTGAAAAATTTTTCCAAATCAAAGTAATTTAATAAATAATTAAATTTAATAAACTTTTATTTTTTATCCTCAGGAATACATTTTTTCAACCACGTAATTTAAAACTTTAATTTAAAACTTCGCCTACTTTCATTATTGTATTATTGATGAACAAAATGAGTGGGTAGGTATTAAATTAAAATATATTATTTGTTTAAACTTTGATTATTTATGAATGACATCTTTATTTTGATTCAATATAGTAATCCGGCAACATACACTTTCACAGCTCTGTATCAAATGCTTGCATTCATGTAAACTCGAGATTTATGATACATGAGCGCAAAGATATTAAACGAAAACTTGAAAAATTTAACAATGCATACTGAAAACCCGTTATACGATCAAATGCAAAATCGGACTAAAACATAGTTAATAGATGATGTTGGAAAGATGGTGTTAATAGAACTGGCGTATACGTATTCTGGTACAAAATATAACTTCCCAACGATACTTTTCTCATAATCGCAATCTGCAACCAATGATCCATTTAAGGAGGGTCGTAAAAAGTGAAGAGGTCTTGTAGATCAGGATCATTTGTTATTATCAATGAACCCAACTCTTTGTAAAAGAATGAGAGATGGAAAGTTGGCAGTTTGATTAGAAGTATTTCCGAAGTGACAAGGTGGAAGTTCAAATTTTTTATAATATATGTTTTTATATCGCGTTATAATTTCATTTTTAGAAACTGGAATCCCCTTTAAGCATAGGAAAGTCGTGCCTTGTCGCAGGCAAAGGACTTGCGCATCATGTTTGAACCCACCTAACAACAATTTTGTGATGGTTTCATATTACTTATATTTTATTTCTCTTGAATATCATTCTGATTTATCGTAGTTTTCAAAATTGGATTTCACTATGATCTTCTTGATTAGATTTACGTCAAAAATGATACATTTCAATAAAATGATCATGAAAAATTCTCATTCCATTTGACCCATAAGTGCATACATCAAAGATGATTAATCGGTGCTTTAAATTTCTATTCGGTTACTGATTGTTGGATTGGATTATTCCAATCAAGTGCAGGCTTTAAATGTAGTCGTTATTAGGGACCAGATCAAAGCTATTGCTTTTTTTAGGGGTTCCACTGAAAGAGTCAAAATAAAAAATTAATTGAAAACATAGTTGTATTTTAACATCTCAGAAAAACATTTTATTTCTGTTAATGTAATCTTTAAAATTCTATATGTTCCAACATTATAAAAATTAATCTTACCCAGGTAAAGTCTAAATTTGGTGATGGTGTTACACAATTATTGTAACAATAAACGATCGGCCTTTTTACTAAATACCAGTGGACATCCTTCTTCAAAGAATGGATTTCTTGGATCAAAATTGATCCGAATGCCCAGCAAGTGACATAAAGAGTAAGTTTTTATATATTTTTTACGATAATAATAGATGTTTTATTGATTGAATTTTGTGGATTTATTATATTACAAAGTGCTAACTTTTTCGGGTTTTATTTATTGGAATCTTGTAGATATATTACAAAGCGCCAACTTGGTTAAGTGCATTTTATAAAAGCTACACGTAGTTCCTGGCTTTATTTCTTCCGCCTTTTCATTCTTCTTCAATTGAGGTAACTTCAACATTCTCACCTTTTTATAATATTATTCACATTAATGACAACTATACTCCATATATCCATGCCCAACTAGACTTCATCAAGTTTTTTTTACAGTGATCGCAAGCGTCTGGCACCAAAACTATATTCAGTTGGGAGACATTTTGAGTCAACAATTTCTCCTAAGGTAGCTAATTTATATTAGAATTTTCTTGTATATAATTTATAAATATATAAAAAAAAAATTTTTTTATTCAATAGAAACATAAAACTTTATTTTTTTTTATCATTTTTTCAAATCGAAAAAAAATTACATATATTATATACAAAAATTATTAAGACTCTCTTGTACAGAAAATATTCTCTAATTTTTATAGTGTTCATTACAAGTTTTTGTTTATAATCATTAATCGTTACATAACAAGAAGAAAAGCTAATGTTATTCATTGTATCAATTGCAGTACACGATGCTCGTGATACTCGTGATGCTCCTGATGCCGATGTATACAATCCAATTTCTCGGTAACAAATTTATTTCTCATTCCAGTAATATATAGATCTATTAGTGCCTTTACCATCTGATTAAAGCTTCCTCAATTATTTGTTGAAAACGATTAGGATCAAGTTCTATACTACCATTTTTCCGAAATTTTCGTGAATATTGTAAATCCATGGGTGATGTCACTTCCGCATCCACATTCTCCGTCATACCATCATCGGAAAAGAATTCATCCACATTACCCGATGAAACCATCGCCGCCATTGCCGAAGTCGCCTTCATCACCGGAAATAGATCCAACAGGTCCATGTCCCCGACATCCGATAACAATTCACTACCATTTCCTCATCATCCACCGTCATTTGCTCAATAAATGGGAGGTTTGCTATTAAATCGAGTTTAAATCACATAGCAAATCTCCCCTAGCGTCGCCACCAAAAAATGGTAGTCGGATCAGGTTACATATACTTATTAGGGTGACGTTAATTGAGACAATTAGCATTTTTCTCTCAAAAAATCTATGTCTCCAGAATACTCAGTATATTGAAGAACGGCTTGGATGTGACGCGATGCGACAAATTTCCTAACCTCCTAACTAATCCTAATCCTAATCCTAATCCTAATCCTAATCCTAATCCTAATCCTAATCCTAATCCTAATCCTATTATAAACTCTAATCCTAACCCTAATAACAAATACCCGACAAATAAAATCCGGATACCATTTTTTTGCCAAATTCCCAAATGTATAACTATCTAAAAAAAAAAAAGTAATGTTAGTATACATATAGGTTCCATTTTCTTGTGCCTTTTTGTAAGTTAGTTAATATAATTGACGAAAACAACCATTACAATTTTGTATAGAACATGGGTTCCAATTTTTTTTTTTGCCATTGTAAATTATGCGGTATATGTAACGGAACAAAGAATAAAATCACGCATCAATCTGATTTCATTGGCTCACGATCATCAAGTTCGTTCATCAATTAACAAAAAAAGAATTAAAAAAAAAAAAAAAAAAGGGGAAAAAAAAAAAAAAAATTTCTTCCCGCGAAATGAAACTAAATATTAATAGCAAATACAATTACTTAAAAAAAGAGAATAAAAAACATCTTACTTAATGCAGTCGTTTAAGGAACATACAACGTACTTTCTAGTTTTCATCTGGCGTGTGCGTAACCAAAATGTCAAAAGTTTTATAAATGAAAATATCAGTTATAATGGTAAAAAAGCAAAAAACTTATTTGTCTTCTGTTTTGAAAATATCGAGTTTACTAGCTTTACCTAACTTATTAATTGCGATTCTAATCAAATAACTAGCCTATCAACTTTACACCTTGTTCTTGGATACGCGCCACAACCGCTGGGAAAAAGAAGAAAATATGAAGTCAAATTATAGGTGTTGAATATTTAAAGTTGATAACTGAAGGGTCAGTTTGAACTTTTATTTGTTTTTAAAGCTACCATTACGCAAATAATAATGGTAGTTTAAAGAACAATTTAAAAGTTTAATTATTCAAATATATAAGAAAACTTTATTTTCTTTTAGTATCCTGTATAGAGAAATTTGCAACTTAATTATATTAATAATCTTTATATTATTATTCAAATATATAAGAAAACTTTATTTTCTTTTAGTATCCTGTATAGAGAAATTTACAACTTAATTATATTAATAATCTTTATATCATTATTCAAATATATAAGAAAACTTTATTTTCTTTTAGTATCCTGTATAGAGAAATTTACAACTTAAACTTTATTATATTAATAATCTTTATATTTCTTGTTTAAATGTAATCCTTTTCATTATTAAATCTGTTTAAAAATAATTATTCTAAATAAAATGGTTTATTGATTTCATTTTACAAAATCAAGATAAATATTACATTTTTTTAGATAAATATAAAACTTTTCATTTTTTATTTTTATTAATTTTTTGTTATTTTTTTTTATTAAAATCTAAACTTTTAACAAATTAGAGTTTTTTTATTTTGAAAATTATATATTAAACTGATTTTAAATAAATTTTAGTATTTAAATTATTATCTCTTAGATTGTCTAGCAGGCAAATTTGCCTGCAAATTTAAAAAAATGTGTTATTTTTTTTAATAAAATATTAAATATTAATTTTAATATAGAAAAATATAATTTAATATATATTTTATTAATTTCATTAAAAGAAATTTTAAGTTTATAAGATATTTTAAATAATTTAATTTTTAAATTTAAGTTTTAAAAAATTCTTTAAAATTTTTATGCAAACTAATTGAATTACCTCATTACTAATAAAAGTCATAAAATTTCTTAGTAATTATAAAAAGTATAATAATTAAAGTTATTCTTCATGATAAATTTTATAATATTCTATTATGATTAATATTACTAAAAATAAATATTAATAGTCAAAGGTTAATAATAAAATTTTTTAATTTATAATTTTTTTAAAAATTACAAATTTTTAGCTTATAAGTAACTATAAATTATTTATTATATAATTAAAAAATAAAAATTATTATAATATATAATATATACTTATAAAGTAAATTAAAAGAAAATTTATAGTAAATAAGTAGACAAATTTGCTTATAAACTTCTACAATCTAAGGGATAGAGAAATTTAAATTTTATTTTTTGATATATTTTTTATATTTTAATAAATTAATATTATAAATTTATAAATTTAAAATTTTTTTTAAAATATAATTATTATAATTTATTTATAAAATTTACTTTTTAATAAAAATTTATTATAAAATTAAAAAAAAATTATTATAAGTTATTTATTCTTAAAATTATATTTTAAATATATAAAATTTTTAATTTTAAAATAATTTATTAAAATAATTCTAAATTTATAATTATAAAATTTGGTTATAAATTATTTAATAATAAAAATATAATTTAAAACTTTATTTTTACTAAATAATCTAAAATATACATATTAAAATATTATTTAAAATCAATTTTTTTGTATTTTATATAATATTTATTATTATATAAAAATTTAAATTATTATATAATTTACTAATTATATATAGGATTTGTATAATTGATATTTAATCATATTATTATATTTTATTTTTTTTATTATTTTATTTATTTAAAATTTTATTATAATTAATATTATACATATAAGATTATCTATTTTATTAGTAAATTTTTTCATAACTTTTTAATATTAAAATCCTAACAAATAAATAAATAAATAAATAAACAATAATAAATTGATTTGTCCAAAGGCGTACGCGTGATCTGACCAATAAGATGTATTGTTTTGGTTACCCCATTAAGAGTTGTTTTTCTGTGATACAATACATCCCGTTACCTATATAATAAAGCTATAGAATTTTTAATTGCAAAATTTACATCCTTATCTTTATAACGAGATAGAATACCTTCCCTAAGATCTTTAAGAGTAAAAAAAATCTTTTTTTTTTAATAATCCTTTTTCCTCTTTCTAGAAATGACCCATACTAAAGATAAAAGTTCGGGTATAATTTTATTTGTGTTTTATTTATGTTTTATTTACTAAAAAACCAACAAAATTAAAAAATATTATATGTATATCGTCTCGTCTTTTTTTTTGAAGTTCGAAAACAATTCGATTTAAAGGAGCCATTAAACACGTCGAATTACGAAAAGGAAGATAAACCTTTTGATCATGTAAGAAAAATAAATTCAAAATAACTTGTATTTGTCAGGAAAAAAAAAAAAAAAAAAATAAAGATAAAAAAATAACAATCATTCATCTCTCTTGATATTAAAAAGAACGAAAAGGATGTTGGATCCAGTGTTAGAGATAAGCCAATCTATATATCAAAGCCAACGACAGCAGAATCATTAATTAGAAAGTACGTTTATGAAGGGGATGACGAAACCAGATCTTGCGTAACTTCCCGTCACCGACATCGAAAGATTTTAAATAAAAGTCAGCAACATCGAAAGATTACAAAGAAAAATGACGATCCCTTGCTTTTGCGAACTCGAAAAAAAGCTGTTAAAAAAATTAAAAAAAGAATTATCAATAGGAAAATTTTTTTTTGTGATGAATCAGGTTGTGGAAGAAGTTACGTGAAAGCTCAAAGTTTGCTTATTCATAAAAGATCACATACTGGGGAGAAACCGTACGTCTGTACCATAAAGGATTGCGGAAAGAGGTACAGTCGCGTGGATTCTTTGAAAGATCATGTCATGACACATGATGGAAAACTTTTTATTTGTGGTATACCAGGTTGTGACAAAAGTTATTTTTATTCTTCTCATTATTTAAGACACAAGAAAGTACATGTTACGGAGAATGTTCAAGGAAAGATTGTGAAGCATAAGTGTCTCGTTCCTAATTGTGGAAAAGAATATGTATTTGCCAAAGGTTTGAAAAAACACATGTATATTCATTCGACAGAAAGGTTCGAATGCGATCATCCAGGATGTGCAAGGCAATTCACATATCCCAAAGAATTTAAAAGACATAAGAAGACTCATAATTAATCGGTCATCCAATTTAGCGGATCATAAAAGAATTCATTCGAATGAGGGGCATTTTTTTGTAAGATTGACCAGATTTAAAAGAGCAATTTAATTTTTAATGTATCAAATTTAATTTTTTTATTTTTTATTATTATTATTATATTATTATTATTAGATTAATTGTGTTCATACAAGACATAAAAAAGCGAACGTTAATAAGTAACAATGTACATCGGCATGGGTGGATATTATTCTAAATATCTAAATATGTAGCCTTTTTTTTCCTTTTTTTTTTTTTAGATCATTTCATTTTATTTTTTATATTTTTTATCATAAATAAAGAAAGTTGGTCCTTTTGACTTTTTAAATGATATTATTGTTTGCGCAGTTAGTATTTATATAACTATAATTAATTTATCACGCGCATTTTTAATATTGATGCATATTTCCTCTTTTATAATCTAACATTAAAAAGCATTGATCCAATTTCACGCCTCTAAACAATAATCGATTGAATGCTTTCAATTTTTGTGTGGACATTCTGATTCTCATCTTATATCAATGTGGAAACTTTTGGTCAGTATATCCAAATCAGACCACTCAAGAATACTTACATCCCAAGTTTCTTTGTAAATTTGTTGTTGAGGAAGGAAATTTTGCTGTTGCTGTTGAAATAAATTTTGTTCGATAGATGATTTAAAGCTTAACTGTGAAAATTCAACGTCATGTATTATTTATTAATTAATTCCTCTAAAGGTCCAGGTTTATAAAAATTCTAAAAGTAATATTTATTAAGTTTCTTTTTTTTTTAAAAAAAAAAAAAAAAAACACGCGTTGTTTACATATGGTAAGTATACCTTGTCATTTTAATCATTTCAATTATCTGAATTAAAGTGCTCAAAGTTGATATTAAGTTGCGATCTATAGTACCCGGTATTTTACATTCTAACAAAATATTAAAGTGTTAATTTATATTATACCACAAGATACTTTACATTCTAAGGGGTCATTATACACAGGCGTGTTATCTTCTTGACCTGCATATATTGTATTACATTAAGATAGGATGTCGTACAGGGTCAAGAAGGTAATTTTTTGCTACACAGGCGCGCTTTACTATTTTTTTTTTTGTTTTTTTGTTATACTCCCTAAACTTTATCGTTTGCATTCTAAGGGGTAAAACGCGCTTTATCATTTTTTTTTTTGTTTTTTTTATACTCCCTAAACTTATTGTTTGCTGTCATTATTGGAAAATTTGCATACCTTTTACCTATTTTTACATTCTAAGGGTGGTAGAACGCGCTTTACTATTTTTATTTGTGTTTTTTTGTATTTTTTATACTCCCTAAACTTTATTGTTTGCATTCTAAGTGGTAAAACGCGCTTTACTATTTTTTTTTTTTGTTTTTTTGTTTTTTTTTATACTCCCCAAACTTATTGTTTGCTGCCATTATTGGAAAATTTGCATACCTTTTTACCTATCATCGTAACAAAGACTTACATTCTAAGGGGTTAGTACGCGCTTTACTATATTTTTTTTTTTTTGTTTTTTTTTTATACTCCCTAAAAACTTATTGCTTGCTGCCATTATTGGAAAATTTGCATACCTTTGTATCTATTATCGTAACAATCAATCGTAACGAATTTCCCCGACGATCTTGTAACAACGGAATATTACCCAATAAAAATAAATATAAAAAGCAAGCTGTTTGTTTTTTTTTCTTTTTTTTTTTTTCACGCTTCGTTATTTTTTTTTTTGGTAAACCTTTTCTTTAAAAAAAAAACTTTTCTAAAAACTATTTTTTTTAAAATTTTAAACATGCCCCCTCGACGCACCAAGAAAGCACGCACAAAGAAATCATCTCCCGCTCCACGCACCACCAAGAAAACACGCACGAAAAAAGCGGCTCCACCAGCCAAGGAAGCAACCCCGCCTCCACCACCTCCACCACCACCACCACCCCCTCCACGCGTCAGGAATTCCCTTGAGCGTTTTTACAAAATTTTGTACGATTATGATAATCAAAAGAAGGAAAATAAGAGACTAGGGATAACCGATCCTGTAATATCTCGAATTTGTGATATGAGTTTTGATTTTGCCGATGCTCCCCCACCAATCCCAAGAGGACCTATAACACCCCCATCAGTCATAATGCATAAACCAAATGTATTCCTACGTCTCATACAAGAACGTAAAGAACGAGAACGTGTAGAACGAGAACGTGTAGAACGAGAACGTGAAGAGCGAGAACGTGAAGAGCGAGAACGTGAAGAACTTGAACATGAAGAACGTGAAATGCAAAATCATGCTTCTTCAAGCACTTCAACAATCAGTTACGATAAATCAAATGTATTCAAAGGTCTCAAACGTCAACCTGTTGAGGATCAAGATATTTATAGCCATGACAGTCCTCATCCTTCTTCGAGCACTTCAACAATCAGTAACGATACAGTTACTGATGACATCAGGTTGTTGGATATAAGTGGCGACGATGTGGAGACGATCGATAAAGTTCCGATCAAAATGGAAAAGATCGAGGTATAATAATATATTTATTTATTCATACAATTGTAAAGTTTTCTTGCCACTAAATTTATTTGCGAAATTATCCTTTTTAGAACGTCAACGATCCAATTATTATTATCGATGATGATGACGTTGAAATGATGGGCGAAAACGTGGAGACAATTGATAACATTCCTATCAAAACCGAGAAGATCGAAATGAATATCAAATTGGAGAACATTCCTATCAAGATGGAAACGCCATCTATTGGACCATGTCACCATCCAAAGCACGTGGAGTACGAAGAATTAGGCCTCACAAAAAACTCCTTCGTAAGAATCACAAAAAATCTTGCCAAGGTAGTTGGGATTGACCGAGGCTTGATGATTTGCCGAGGATGCGTGAAGCAAACTCATCACGACACTGAGGTATAATAATATATTTATTTTTACAATTGTGAAGTTCCTTGCCACTAGATTTATTTGTGAATTATCCTTTTTAGTATACCTCCCATCAGGATTATATTTCTCCAAAGAAAGCGAGAAAAGATAAGATGTTGAAGAACCTAAAGATTGATATGTTTGGGTTTGGGACGAATAATATTCCTTCACGGCGCAAGTGGATCATAATTGATTAATGAAAAACATATCATTGTATATATTGTAAATATAAATTTTTGGGAAAAAACGTAGACTTTCTTTTTCTTCGCTTTTAGCGTACTCTTTTTTTACTTTTTTAGAATTACTTTTTTTTTTCGCTTTAAACGTACTCTTTTTTGCTTTTTCTATTGTTATATAAATAAATTTGTTTTTAGAATTATGTGAAAATTATATATTACACTAAAATGTGCATTTATGCAAAGTTAGAGTTATTTTTGAATGCCGTTTAAATTCATAAACTCCATTACGAATTAATATTCAAGAAAATTACAAATCCAATACAATAAAGTTGTAACTAATGAATCAAAATTTTCTCGCCTTATGCTATTAGATCATAAAACAATTAAAGGAAATGTTATCCTCACTCAATGATGCTTTAAAAGATATAATTTCCAAATCTTTAATAAATCAACGTCTAAATAACAAGGGATAAAAGATTTAAAGAATTTTCCTAACAGATAAGAATCACGTGCTAAACATAAGATTGGATGCTATTGGTTGATAATTTTTATAATTTTGTGTAAAATTTAAATTGCTTCATGTAGTCATCAAAACTACTTTTTTTTTAACTTGTAGTTGAAAAAATGTTGAAACATATTACTCAAGCTTTACGCGCATTATTTTATGGTTCAGCTTTATTCAGGTTTGATAATCTTCTAAAAAAAAAGAAAATATTATCATCTTTACGTGAATGTGAGCAGGTCTTAATGCATTTTATATTTTATGATTTTGTAGTTTCGCTATTAGTATTAACATTGTTCAAATATGTTCAATGTTATTGATACCATTTTCAAGAAAACTAGTATGGAAGATTAATTCTCGAGGCGCTCAAAGCATGTGGTGGGTCATGCAAGTATGAAAACCTTCCTTTTTTTTTTTTTTTTAAAAAAAAAAAAAAGTTTGTTCCCAGCTTTAACCTCCTCAACTGAATTTTATTGGTATTGGATTGTATTAGTATATATTCGAAAAGAGGCATAAAGGAAGTATTACATTTTCAGGTGATAAAATTCCGTCAGACGAAAGTGCTATAGTGATAAGTAATCATAAAAGCTTTACGGATTTTTACATGTTACACTCACTTGCCATTCGAAGAAACATGTTGCCTCATGTTAAATATTTTGCCAAAGATTCTTTGAAATATGTACGTATAAATTTTCTAGTTATAGTGTTAAATCATATAAATTAAATATTTAAAATTATCCATACAGATTCCTTTTTTTGGGTTTGGTATGTGGGTAAGTCAAATCATTTTATTATTTAATATGAATATATGAATATATGCAATTGATTTTAAATTTATTCAAAATTTACATTATTAGCTCATGGGAATGATTTTCATTAAACGAAATTGGACTCAGGTAATATATATACACTTGAAATGAAATTTTCCATTTTATGGTATAACATAAAAGAATTTTTTTTTTTTTCATCAATAATAATTTCATGAACTTTTTAACAAATAAATATTTTTAGGACGAAGGGCAATTAAAGAAAATATTTAGAGCTATTAAAAAATATGCTGCACCTATTTGGGTAGTTAATTTCTTGGAAGGAACTAGATTTACTCAAAAGAAATTACAAGAGGTAAATAAATAACTTAGAAAAGTTTTATTAGATTTTAGATGAATCATTATTTAAGTTTCTTCTCATTTTGATTTATTAGAGCCAAGCGTTTGCTAGAGAACGTGGATTACCTATTTTACAAAACCTCTTGTTACCAAGAACTAAAGGTTTTGTTGCATGTGTACGCCAACTAAAGAATACTCATGTGAAATACGTATATGGTAACAACCTTTAAATCTGACTTCAATTAAAAAAAAAATTTTTTTTTTTTTTTTTTTTTTTTATTATTCTTTTCAAAAACTTTTTAATTAAAATTTATCTTTCTCTCGTGATAAAGACTTCACAATTGCATATCAACATATTCGACAAGGATTACAGTATCCACCAAATTTAGTGCAAATACATGCATTACCGCTTATTACACCCCCTTGGTCATTTCACGTACATATAAGAAGATATGCTATTGAAGATTTACCTAGTGATGAAAAAAATTTGGTAGAATGGGTTAAAAATATTTTTGTTGAAAAGGATGCTATTTTAGAAGATATGAAAGTAAAATGGACCAAAAGTGATAAGTTGGGTTCAATTCGTTCTGAAAGATATTTTAATTAACCTTGAAGGGGATGAACTTTTTTTTTTTTTATAGAAAATTTTATTTATAGAAAGTTTAATATTGTTAGAATTCTAAATTTAAATGTAGAAAAAAATTTTAACTAATTGTAATTTAAAGACTTAATAAATAAGGAAACGTTTAATCTTATAGTCGATCACGTCATATGACTGATCGGAAAAAAAAAGTGAATATTCATTTTCTATTTTTATTTATTTATTTATATATATATTATATAAAATTTAATGTCTTTTATCAGACCAAAAATGTTGTATCTACATTATTGGCAAAGTCCCATATAATTATTTTTTGGTCCTGAGAACAGCTTACAATTTTAGTAGAATTGAATTGAAGTTTGAAAACTCTATTTTTAATATATATAAGGAAAGGTTTGTCAATAAAATTTAACAAAAATATTTCAATATGAAAATTTAAAATATTTTACCTGCTAGTATGACCATGAATTAAATTGGACAACAATTCTCCTGTTTTAGGATCCCAAACTTTAAGGGTTTCGTCATAACTCCCGCTAACGATTTTATTTTTATCAAACTGTAAAGTTCTGACAAGATCGGTATGTCCAACAAGAGTGGATGAACAAGCTCCGGTATGAACATCAAAAACTTTTATAGTTTTATCACTTGATCCGGAAACAATAATGTTTCCGTCAAATTGAATACAGGCAATTCCACGCGAATGACCATCAAAAGTACGAAGACATTGTCCAGTTGAAAGAGACCATAATTTAATCGTACGATCTCCTGATGCTGAAATTACATATCCATCTTTAAATTGTACAGCATTAACCGCTGCACGATGTCCATTTAACACTCGAAGACAC
This sequence comes from Funneliformis mosseae, assembly GCA_910592005.1. Taxonomy (NCBI): domain Eukaryota; kingdom Fungi; phylum Glomeromycota; class Glomeromycetes; order Glomerales; family Glomeraceae; genus Funneliformis; species Funneliformis mosseae. The sequence continues at coordinate 21,331 of CAJVPP010000673.1, forward strand.
GTCCCTATTTCACGATCCCAGATTCTTACCGTACGGTCTTTTGAACAACTTATAATAAGATCATCATCAAATCGTAAATTTAAAACGCTTTCACTATGACCTTCCAATGTACGTATAATTTCTCCTGTAACTAAATCCCAAATTATAATAGTCGCATCGCTGCTTCCACTAACAATTACTTTATCATCATATTGTAAACATAAAACAGATTGTTTATGTCCACGATATGTTTTAACACAATGTCCAGTTTTAATATCCCAAATTTTGATCGTATCGTCACGACTTCCGCTTATAATCTTGTGTTCGTCAAACTGAATACAATATATACTTTCATTGTGCCCCGGTAATTCCCGAATTGAATAAATACCCTTACGCCAATGATGCTCAATTAATGATCTTTGATGAAATAAGTGTTTCCAATTAATTACGGGTTGCCCCGATTCATTTTGGTGATTAGGAAGATTATATGGAATATAAACAGACGGGAAGAAGGTGAAATAAGCGGGAACGGGTGACGATTGTATAGACGAAGTCGAATGGTGTAACGAACACGGTATGTTTGTGGATCGTGGGGAAACTCTTGATTTTGAAAATGATGTATCCGAAATTGGGGCAGAAATAGTTGATAAAGATGTCGACGGAATGGCTGAGGGTATATTTATACTACTTTGACTAATAGTTGTTCTTGAATGTGGTAATACATCATCCCATACATCTAAATTCTGTGATAATTCTTGTTGCTGAGAATTGCTTCCATCGTTCGATTTTGAAAATGAATTCACCTGATTTGTTGAAGGGTAACGTAAATCTAAAGATATTAAAAGGAAGGATTAACGTAAATGTGTTTTCCTTGGAGGAAGTAATAAAATGTAATAACTCACCTTCACTATAGTATTGCGAATTTAAGTCATCTTGATCACTTACAGTATGATCGTCGTGATCATCATCCAATTCATCATCGTCCATCATTGATTGATCAGGATTTTTTCCTTGATTAAATGGTGAATCAGACATAGTTGGTGTCGGTAGTTGATAACTTGATGTGTACAATTCAATTAATTTTGTATTTACGGTCCAACCGTTTCTAAAGAATAAGTTTCTCCATAAAGATCCATCAGAACTAACTTTTCTCCATTGTTTAGATACACGTGCGGCTCGTCCAAGAGTTTGTGCATTCAGGAAGGAAAGAATATGAATTGCCAATTCATAAGGCAATAACTATTTTTTTTTTTTTTTTTTTTTTTTTTTTTTTTTAAATTGGATCTTTTTATACAAAAGGAATTTGAAATGTAAAAGATGAAAAATTTAAAAGACGTACGGCTAAAAAGTCTCGATGAAATAAAGGAGATAAACGAATGTGTAACTGTGCAATTTTTGGAGTTGGAAGCGTCAAAAGAAGCTGAAATGCAAATTCTGGATTTTATATACAAAGGAATTAATGTTAAAAATTCTTTTTCAAATTATTTATCAAGCAAGCAATAAAAGTCTCGATGATGTATTAATAATAATAATAATCATAAGAGTAATAAATTTTTTTCGATAATTTTTCTTCCTGAATCAGGCGCATTCAGTACAGCAGATCAATAGATAAAGGCTCAAGACCTGTAGCTTTCTTGATTAGCAGAAGAGTAAAGAAAATTTCAACACAATATAAAAGAAAATTAAAATCTTACCAGCTCTTTGTTCTTCACTTAGAGAAGTTATCCAAGTAGGAATTTCAATTTCATGTTTTACTTCTTCATAACCGTCGTTGTATCCTTCATCGGTAGGTGATTCTAAAGTAGTAGTAATAATTTCTTCAATAACGTTTTCCGAAGGGTGCTTTTTAATACGCATTTGGAAAAGAATATTAATTAGTGTGAATAGAAATCGAAAAAAAAGTTGGGAGGATTATATGTATGATCGAATTGAGAATTGAACATTACATAAATGGCAAGTTAATGTTATTTTTTGAACTACCAAATAATAATTTGTATCGATAAAATATTGTGCAAATTTGCCAATCAATCCTAAAAAAGATTTTGAATGATTATTACTTATATATAAATATAAATATAAATATAAGATTTTTTTCCGATTAAAATTTAACAAATTAGATCATATAACGTTCATTTTATATACCGAACTATAAAATTGACCAATAATAATTATACACGTGACATTTCATTTATATTGTATTTATTTTATTATTTAAAATTTACTTAAAACTTGTAATTTAATCCACTTATGTAATTTGCTTAAAATTCTTAATTTCTCATCAAATTCAGGTTCTGATTTATATAAAAATCTTATAATTTTATCAATAGCTTTATTTATTTTTACCAAATTAATTTTTTTAAATATAAGAATCAATTAAATTTCATCTGCTCTTATTTAATATAACATCAATTATTTTCTTATTTGTCTATTTCATCTTTAATATAAATATAATTTTGTGTATTAAAATCATCTTTGATAAAAGAATAATTAATCTTTTTAGTTCTACTTTTTTTTTAAAACTCTAATAAATAAAAAAATATCATTAATAAAAGAATAAATTATAAAATAAATTATTATTATATAAGAAATTTTCAAATATATACTTATTAAGATTTCATCATCAAAAATTAAATTCTCATTATTATCATTATTATTTAATAGAAAAAGTACTTTTTTTTTTTAGAAAATTGTAATAATTTAAGAAATATTATAGATCAATACTTTAGCTAAACTTTATAAAGTATTATAAATACTATAATTAGCAAATTTTTAGTAATTTTATCTGCATATTATCATATGTATTAATTTAATTTTAGATAAAAAGACATTTATAATGATATTTAAATAAATGAATAATTCTAGCATTATATAATTAAAAAAAAATTTAATGAAAGAAAATTTTATATCAATTTCTCTTTAATTTTATTAAAATAAAGTATATTGATATATTATCAAATATTATTTATTTTTTTATTAAATTTAAAAAGAATTTCATTAAAATACTAATTTGCATTAAGAATTTATATTTCAAATAATAAAAAAAAAAAAGATTTTTATAATTAAGATTTTATAATATAAAGAATTTTATATTTTATAAATAAAAGAAAATAATTTTTATTTATTATATAATAAAATATAGTAATTCTAGATTTTTTTTTATAATTAAATAAAAATTCATATATTAAATACTAAAAGATTTTATCTTCTAAAAGGGATCAATTTTACAGTCAACTTTTAATATAATAAACTCTTGATATAACAAATTTTTAAACAAATATAATAAAAATACTCTTATTATAGTGAATTGGCTAATCAAATTTCTTAAAATCTTCATTATAACTTTATAGCAAAGTTGAGGTCTAAGATATAGAATTTATTATAATAAGAGTTGACTGTATTATTATTTTAAATATCTTTTGAATTATAAAATTTAAGAAATTATTGTAAAACAAAGTAAACATTTTAAATTAATTAAAAAAATATACTTAAAGCTAAGGTTTTTAAATGGAACCTAGAGGTTTTGCAAGTTGTCTAAATGGAAAAGATGAAATTATATTAAAACCTTATTAAAAAATCTGTGAAATTCTGAAAAAAGTAAAACTATATTAAAATTTATAAAAATGCAAAACTATATCAAAATCTTAGTAAAAAATTAGCCAAACTACAGTTTAGATATTTTGCTAAATTTAAAATAAATTTAAACAAACAACTTTATTTGAAGCTTTTAAATTAATAAAATTTATATTATTTTTTAAAAGTTATCTAATATTCTTAATATTTTTTTAATTAGTAAAAATTTTTTATAAATAAATATATATTTTTTAAATTAAACCTATTTTAAACTACAAAAATTTTAAATTTTCTTCATTTTTTAAATTATTAGCTAATAGTTTTATACTTATAATAATTAATTTTTTAATATTATATTTTATATAAGATTCATATAAATTCCTTTTTCTTTTTTTTTTTTTTTTACATAATTTATACTTTTATATTAAATATATTTTTTTATCCTTATAAATATTTTATTATTTAATAAAACAAATAGATAAAATAAAAAAATTATTAAAATTAAATATTTACTTTCAATTATTATATAATAATTTAATATAAAAATATATAATAAATATATTTAGGTTAACCAGAATAAATTTAGAATAATATATAAAATTTTATTATATTTAGTATAAATAATTATTAATAGTCAGTTCTATAAATTTCAATTTAATATAATGAGTTTTCAGTATATATAGATTATATTTAGTAATAATTGTAATATAAAAGAAAAAGATAATTAAAAAACAATAATAAGCAAATCCATATATTAATATTAAAAAGTCTAGTAATAAATTATTTATTTAATTAATAAATTTTAATTTTAGCTTTCTTTTCTAATTTTAAATAAAAAAAATAATATTTAATTATATATAAAACTGATCTAATAAAATTATTTAAAATCAATAACTTTTTATATAAGAAATTATATTATATAAAATATTAAATATCATTTAATTAGATGTTACATATTTTATTTATAATACCTTTAATTTTATTCAATCAAAATTTAAAATTAAATGTAATGTTAATAATTTAGCAAATTAAACAAAAGATTATTTATTTAAAAAATTTCAAAAACTATTTATAAATCTGTCTTTAATATATTAAATAAAAATTATCTAAATTAAATTTTATATTTAAAAATCTTATTTATAAATTATTTAAAATAATTTATTATTAAAAAAAATAAAAAGATATTACAAATAAACTATGTAATAGATGTTACAAAAATTAAATTAAAAATTAATATAAATATTTATTAATAAAAAGATTTAAATATATGGAAAGTTTCTGGGAAAATCAGATTTTAAGAAATTTTTTGACTTAAATTAAAAGCTTAAACATTTTAATCTAATAATATCAAAAACTAAAATGCAATAAAAATCTCAATTTTGTTAAAAATTCCCAAAACCTGATTTTCTTAGTAATCAATCCATATTTTATATTATTATTAAATTTAAATTTATTTAATAAAAGAATTATATTTAACATAAATAAAATTTATTTTTTAAATTATCAAACTTTTTTTATTATTATATATAATATTTATATAAAAAAATAAAAAAAATATATTTATAAAAATAAATAATATCGATATATAAATTTTATAATCTTTTTAAAAATATATACTAATTAACGTTAAATCTAATTAAAATAAATTTTATAAATAAATAATATATTATTAAAATTAAATACTAAATTAAGTTAACTTAATTTAAATATCATACTAGAAAATAAATATTATTATTAAATTTAGAATAATTATAATTAAAAAAATTTTATACTAATATTTATTTATAATTAACTTGTTTATTGAATAAATAAAAATCAAAATACTTTATTAAAATTTTATATAAGCTAAGCTACTTATAAGCCAAATAAATTAACTTGTCTAAAATTGATTTGAATTTCTATAAAATAGTTATTAATCAAACAATATTAAATATATTATAATTTAACTTATAATATAGCTTAATTTATTCACTTGTATTTATTATCTTTAAAAAAAGTTACTTTAATAATATTTATATTTGATGTAAATAGTTTCAGAGTATTTTCTTTAAAGAAAAATGCATTTAATATTATTATTTTTTAAAAAAAAATGTATTTAATAATGATTTTTTTAATGAAAAATAGCTTTAAAGTTATTTACTTTAAAGAAAAATATACCTGATAGTATATTTTTAAAAAAATTCAACTTTAAAAATTATTTCTTTTAAAGAAAAATATATCTAATAATATTTTTTTAAAAAATATAGTTTTGGATTTATTTACTTTAAAGAAAATATATTTGATTATATTTTATTAAAAAAAATAGCTTTAGAATTATTTTTTAAAAAAAATATACTTAGTAATATTTTTGAAGAATTATAATATCTTTTCTTGAATTTTGCAGATTTTTAATAAGATTTTAATATAATTTTACTAAATTTTACCTTTTACCATTTAGATAACTTATAAATCTTTAGATTTTACTCAGTACCCTTAGATATATCACATTTATTTTAATAATATTTATTATAAGATAATTACATACAAATAATATAATTATCTAAAATGTAAACATAAAATATTAATAATTAAATCTAAAGTATATATATAGTATTTATTTTTATGTATGATTTGCTAATAATATATTATCACTAGATTCATTTTTAATTATTTTAATACCTAAATTGAAAGGCTGTGGTAATTAATTCTATACATTGAAGTTTCTGATCTTATAATTTTATTTAAGTCTTATAGGTTTATACTTAAATTAACTTAACAATTTATTATATTGTTATCTTATGATACTAACGACTGAAAATTAGTATTAATGCAAGATTAACAAAGGGATTTAACTTTTATTAAATACTTTTTAGGGTGAATTCTGAAGGATTTATAAATAATTATTACTTTAAATGATAATGTATATTTAAAATAAACTTTAGGATTTTATTAAGGAATAAAGAATTCAATACAATTATATTTGTTAGCATATAATTGTTATTAGTAT
>CAJVPP010000674.1:0-27854 GCA_910592005.1 Funneliformis mosseae
TTTTATAATAGCAAAATTTTAAATATTATAAAATAATAATTTAATAGTAAAAATTTTAAATAATAAATTTTAGTATTATCTTAATAATTAATTTGACTTAATATTTAAAAATAGAACAATTTTTTATTAGTTTGAAAATATTTATTATGATATAGCATTTTTTTAATTATTATTTACTCAAAATTAATTTCTTATCCTATAAGGTGATTTTAATAGCTTAGCCCCTATATATTAAAAAATTAAAAAAAAAAATGAAATATGAAAAAAGAAATATAAAATTAAAAAAAAAATCAATTGATAATATTATGACTAAAATTGATTTTCGTCAAAAGTTAAAATTCAGATGATCTTTGAGTATTTGAAATTAAAATTCAAAGATTAGTTAACTGAAATTAGAATTTTAATTTTAGATACTTTTTTTGTTATTTAAATTTTAATTTCAGTCATGATCTTATTGGTTAATTTTGTATAACTCTTTAATTTTAATTAAATTCTAATTTTAGACATAAGGGTTGTCTAAAATTGAGATATCTGAAATTGAATTTTAAATATAAGATTGTTTAAAATTAGAATACATGAAATTAAACTTCTGACAGAATTTGAATTTTAGACATAAATTCATTTAAAATTGAGATATCTGAATTTCAGATATGAAGTATCTGAAATTGAGATATTTAAAATTGAACTTCAGATAGAATCTGAATTTTATATACAAGAATGTATGAAATTGAGATATCTGAAATTGAATTTCAAATAAAATCTGAATTTTAATATTAGATTGCAATGTATATCACTGGTTAAAATAGTCCAAATTAGTTATAAATTAGATAATTAAAATTTATGTATTTATAAATTAAAATTAAAGTAATATGAAGTATCTATAATCTACATATACTATATATAAGCAATTTATTTTAATTAATAATATTTTATGATTTTTACTTTTTTATTTAAAATTCTCTTTTCAGCTTCAAAATAGAATAATTATACAGGTAACTTGTAGAGGTGAAAGTTCCTTTTCTATTTGTATTTTGCTGTATTAAAAGAATTAAAAAGAAAAAAATAGTGAATTTTTTTAAAATTTTCTAGTGAAATGATTATTTTTTAACAAAAAGGGTGTTTGGAATCTCAATTTTAGAGGTTTACTAATTTACCCCCATGCTATGATTGGCTGTTATAATTGAGATTAGTTAGGGTTAGGGTTAGGTATTAGGTGATTTGTCACCGGCGTGACACTGGTGATGTTTCAATTTTTATTATATTTTTGAGTGACAGAATTTTTTTCGGTGGGTGATGCTTATTTGTCACGCTATGGGACGTTAGGGGTTAGGTAGATCGTCTGAATTCCAATTTCAGACGAAAATCAATTTCAGTCACAATGTCCAAAGATCATCATCGATTGCCAAATCTGTAAATAAATTTGGTTGTAAAATAAAAGTCATGATATTAATTTTCAGTACCAAATATAAAAAAGGTTTAATAACAAATGTGTCGTCATTAGATGGCTGCATAATTATTGGAAATGTTAAATATGATTTCAAAAATTCCACAGCGTTTCACGTGGCATTAAATGGCAATAAAAAAAAAATTCAAAGATAAAGGCCGTTCTCGAGTATCACAATCAATGACGAAACCAATAAAATCACAAGCTTGGCATGCTCTTATATAGTCGCCCAAGCAACGGATTTTTTAGATAATTATTTTTTTAATAGAAAGAATTTGTTGAAAATTCATTAAAATAAAAGTTTGATTGTGTAGCGCAGTAACGAAAAAGAGATGTAAAATCAAAGTAAAAGCAACGTCTTCATTGGTGGTTTGCAACTCGATGGTTTTCATAATTCTGATATTTTTTGGCCAATCAGTTCGTATCTTTCATCAAACCTTTTTGGTTAAAAAATATCAGAGGTAGGGTTTCCGTTTGAAGGTAGTATTTGATTGTAAGATCTTATTATTGTGACTGAAATTGAAGTTGGAATTCAGACACCCGAAGATCGTCTGAATTCAAACTTCAGACGAAAATCAATTTCAGTAACAACATCGGTACCATGAAAATGGAGCGATATTGACGATCTTAATTTTTAATTGTTGGCCGAAATTATTATTTAATATCTTTTATTTTGAGACAAATTTAGAGTCGCAACATGAGGAATCAAATGAAATATGTATTTATTCTAACATTTTTACAAATTTATAATATTTTATGCAAAAAATTTTTTTTTTTTTATAAAAACGATAGAATAAAATACACTATTTCTCAAACTTTATAATTTTATTCAAATTAGGTATCTAACCTTGCACAAACCCCAATTGTTTACGTTTTATGCCTAAATTTTTGATATTCTTACACGTTTGTACTAGATTTATACACGTGAACTGCGATCATGATGTTTGACCTACCAATATTAATAATTGATCTTTCCATATTCTACTTTTATTATTCTTATCAATGAAACCTTAAATTCCGTGATAGTAAGAAAGTTTCACCATTCAAAAGTTCATATGCAAATCCGCAGCAATATCGACACGTTTAAATTATTGATATTAACAGGAGTCTGGGATGGTTTCGATAAATGAAGTCTGGTAATCATTCATTCAATTTTCTTTTTTAGGTGATGATAATTTATTTATTTTTTTGAAATTTGACTTTTTTTTTAATCGTCAGAATTTTTTGAATCATAATCTGGATTTGGCACCATATGGGACCTTTGCAGTAAGCCGAAAAAAAATCAATTTTACTTTATATGCCAAATATGATTTAGATCAAAATATGTTCAGATTTAGCATTAATTTAATTTTATTTTTTCCTGCCATTTCCCCCTTTTCTATTGCAAAGGTCTCATATGATTTCCAAATCCGGTATATATCAGATTTTCAATTAATCTCGGAGAAAAAGGTCTTCATAAAATTTTAGCGTCGATCTCACGAGGAGATAATCATATATTACAATTCAAGAAAAATATATAATTTATCTTTTCGGAAGGTCGAAAATTAGAAAAGCTTAATTTTCATATAAAAGACTAACGATTTCATACCTAGTCGATAATAGCAAATTTCAAAGAATCAAAAAAAATTTTTTTCAATCTCTAAATTATTTTATAAAGAAACCATGAAAATCTCATTTGCACTCCTTTTGTTGAGCTCGCTTACCATCAATGCAGCTCCAATTACAGAACGAGGTTATCCAATTGCTGAATCATACCCAATTGCCGAATCCTACCCAATTGCAGAACGAGGTTATCCAATTGCTGAATCCTACCCAATTGCCGAATCCTACCCAATTGCAGAACGAGGTTATCCAATTGCTGAATCATACCCAATTGCCGAATCCTACCCAATTGCAGAACGAGGATATCCAATCGCTGAATCATACCCAATTGCCGAATCCTACCCAATTGCAGAACGAGGTTATCCAATCGCTGAATCATACCCAATTGCCGAATCCTACCCAATTGCAGAACGAGGATACCCAATCGCTGAATCATATCCAATTGCTGAATCCTACCCAATTGCTTCTTAATTCCAACCTAACTGAATACATTAATCCTCAAACCATTTTTATTTGATAAATTAATTCATTCATTTTTATTATGTATATTTTATAATTTACTTCTATTTTTTTTCATAATTAATGATTGTAATTTAATAGGAAAAAAAGTAATTTAATTTAATATAACTCTAATAATAATACTTTAGTTCAATTCATCACAAATCCAATTTGCATTTAATAGAAGACAAAACTTCAGGATTGATCATTTTTATATTTTTCTCTTATTTAATCTTGAAAATTTCCACCTGCACATGATTACTAATTTGCAGAAATTCTGTGAATCTGCAAAAAAAAATTATCACGTGCAATTTATTGAAGTGTAAATGCATAGATTGATAAATTTGTATCCTTCTAATATAATTAAATAAAAAAGGTCCAAATAAAAAGTAACACATTTCAAAGTTGTTTTTTAAAAAAAATAATAATAAATGAAACGAATTTCATCTAAATTAAGGATACGAAAAAGAAATTTACTGGTTAATACTAAACTTCTTTCATTAGCATAATTTTGTATTATGGAAATTTAGTTCTGGATAATGCCATTATATCGTGATGATATTTGATTACGTTCGAATTATTAAAGCGTTTTCCTTCTTTGGTATAAGCGTCTTTTCGCGCCTTTCATATGTGTGGAAATTTTAATGTTTAATGACGAACGCTTTAGCTTCGGTAAAAATTAAGGTTCGTTATCGTTGTCAACATAAATAGATTAGTTAGAATATTTTAAAATTTTTATTTTAGGAATTCTACATATTTTTAGATTATTGCCTAAATGACACCCTAAAAATTACATGCTTTAATGTAGGGGAAAATGGATATTTATCCTTCATAGCAAGTCATCTTACATTCCTAATTATATAAATATTAATTTGGATTTGTAATCAATGCCGCTAGATATGTTTATCAATTAAGTTTCAAATTTCAAGTTTTGAAATATATTCAACGAATTTCAAAAGCGTATGATTTATTTTCTTTCTTTTTTTCAATCATAAATCAAAATCGGGATCAAAGTTGCCAAGGAGAAAGTTTTCTTCCTCTCTTTCTTTCTCTCCCTTGATGTTAGATACATAAGATTTTATTTATCGTTATTATTAATTTTTTTTTAGATCTAACACTCGTTAAAATGTGCAAAGGGTTCTCTTGGAGGTGGAAAGAGGATAAAAGGATAAAGAAATGTAATTATTTGTAAGAGATCTATAATAAAAGATAATATGGATCGAATTTTCAAACAGAATCCTTGCAATTTACTTAAAAAGTTGAACATTTATTCCTCAATTAATAAAATAATCTTAATGTAGAAAGTATTAATTAGCAATCCGCAAACAAAGTAAAGCGTTGAGGATTAAAAAAAATAATATTGAAGTGTTAAAAGCAACATGACTACCAAAAATAAGTAGTACGGTCCGAAAACCGAAAAGGATATTATAGTTGCAAGCATACGAATATGCATCGTAAGGCTAGAACCGAAATGTTCTCAATAATATTAGTGTTTTTTAAATCATAATTATTGATTAATATTATGTGATTGCTTGAAGGAGATTTCCAACATAAGTTCAGTAGCGTCAGTAAGTGACGCCTTATCCAAATTTTACAATTAAACATATAAAGAATAGATAATTTCAAGCTATATACATATTAGTTTTTACTTTAATAATTGTTTCATATAATTTTAAAGAAAAAGGTTTTAACTTATTTTGCATAAACTATTTTAATTGTAATGTACAAAAATTTTTTTATATATGTTTTAGATCCAAAAAAAGATTTAATACATATAAAAATTTCGAGCTGCATGTAAATTTATATTTGTTTCTAAATTTTAGGAGCTTATAATGCAAGAACCATTTTAATTGTACGATCCAGAAAATAAAATTTAAAAATAAATAAATCGGGCGTCACTTTTCGACGCGACTGTACATGTATTTGTTACAATGATTTGTTTATCATATGTTCCGTTTATCGCCGTTTCGAATTAATGTGATCAGGTGATTTGTCGATCAATTAAAAAAAAAAAATCGTAAACATCGAAAACATTGAAAACAACAAAAAAAAATTAAAAACACTAGAAAAATATTTAAATAACACTTGAAAAAATAAAAAAGGTAATATTAAAACACAAAAATAAATGTTACATTAAAAATAACAAATTATATAATAAATTAAACAATTTTTTCGTTCTCATTATTGAAAAATAAAAAATCTTTTCAAAAAATGAATATTTTCTCTAGTAATTTAAAACATCAAATATTTCTAAATATATTTATAACAAGAACATATTGGGTCCATGAAAAAAATGCATTTTTTTAAAAAATCAAAAATTTCATGTTAGAATGAATTATTATAAAAATGATAAAGACTCATCCAAAAAACCATTTCTCATTTTATAAAAAAAAAAGATAAGTATAAGCTAAACCGAAGCTTTTGGAAGAAAACTTACTTAGGAATCGCAACAGGAATCTCGCTAATAATTGTAGTAATTGCTAGTGAATCATTTTGGAATCGCTAGGAAGCTAGAAATCGTTTTATAAGCTAAAAGAAACTTCTACATATTAAATCTCACTAATACACAAGGCTCAAATACTCTATGTTATAAAGGTTAATAAAAGTTAAAAAGTTGTGAATAAATAGTTTCTTTAAGAAAGTTTTTTTAAAGTTTACTTTAGTGTAATCCAAAAATCCTTTTTTTATTATAATTGATCGAAAATCACCTGATCACACCATTTTGAATAATTTGCGTTTGATCGTGAATTATGTAAAGAATCAAGGATTGATTCCTCAATTTTCAATCCACTCATTTAAAATGTTTGGAGGGTAAATTTGACTTACAGAATAAAATAATAGTCATTTATGGAATTTTTAAGTATACAATTTATAATGGTCATTTGGGGATATGCAATTAAAATCAAATAACGGACGGTTAACTTTAATAGCAAATGACCCATATATATACTGGAATTACAATCAAACTAAAAGATAGCTTAATAGAAAAATCGCCCTTTGTTATTTTTCAATGAATTTGAGTTTGTGTAATTTGCAACTAATTATAAAAATCGTTTTTAAAAATAATATATATGCACGTTCGTTAGCTTACTACTTCAAATTTTATCACTTTCAGTGGTATAGTTAGGAATGATTTATATTCATTTTTTTTTGTTGTGTATATCATAATAATGATTTATTTTAAATTTTTTTATAAATAATTTTATTTCGTTATTCAGTCACATAAGAATACTACAGAATCATGTGACCGCTTGCAAGGGTTGTTCGGGAGTTCATCAAAAATTCTAGAAACTAAATCAAGAAAAGAATTCCGAAATTTGTACCATTTTGCTTAGCCTTATATGTTGAAAGTATAATTTTGAGTTGTTTGTGCTGATTGAACTAACCAACAAATTCAATTTTATAGTTGGTTTATTTGCTAAATCTTATAGCAAAATATATGATATGCATGCTATACTTCCCAATATATCACGTTACGGATCATATGATTTACTATGTTCGTAACTCGATTTTAATAGCAAACCTCCCACTTAAGGTTATAATTTGTTTAACTAAAATTTGATTAGATCAGGAATCAAAAAAAATTTAATCTTATCGATTAGATCCACCTTTTATTTGAATGTGAGTTTTTTTTATATATTATTTTTTTCGCCGCAATTTATCCTCTACCCTTTGATTTATTGTACTTTTTTTATGTTCCTCTTTTGGCTTGGATCGCTTCCGGAAGTTTTAAGTAAGGTGACCGACTTTTCCTTTATAATCTATCAGTTATAGAAACCGAATACTATTTTAATGACACGCAGTATTTAAGCACAATCTAAATATTTATAATTTAGTATTCAGTTGGATTAATATTTGTAGCAAATAGACATTAAATTTTTTAACCATTATATTAAATGAATGAATCCAAATATATAAAGATAAATAGTTATTATTATTCTTTTATGTGAATTTAAAATTTATTCAGATTAATAATCAATTTAAACAAAATTATTTGCTAAAGTTTTTTTCGAAAATTACAGTATTAAATTATACCTACAGTAGTGATTCGGTGATTCGGATCAGACGACAAGTTATGATAATTGTTAGTTACACAATATTTTTATCTTTTACTGAAAAGTGTCAACCCGCTATATTTTTATAAATTTCACTTTCTTATTTGTTTGTATAAAAATAGTGTCCTATCATATTACTTTGTTGAACCAAGTCAAATATAATTAGTTTTACATCCATTAAAGTCACTTTCAGAATAAAATTCAAAAAAAATTGTCTAGCAAAACTAGTTTTTAATTTGTATAAGAATATAAATATTTGCAATTTACAACTTTACACTAATATTCATATAAATACAAACCAAAATTACTTTTTGTTTTCGCGAAGGTAAAAAAAAAAAAAAAAAAAAAAAAAAAAAAATTTGTTTAAACTTTTGTTATCATGTGACTTGACGATCGGCTAGTCTTTTAAATCAATTTACCCGATTACTAGTGTTGTATTAAGTTCTTTCGTTTATGTATTTATAAACAATTTTTAATGTAAGCAGAAGGATTTTTTATTGAATAAAAATGAAGTAATAGTGACAAGTATTTATTTAATAGTATCAATTAATCAGTGTTGCCTCAACGTCAGCGCTCTACACTTTCGATATGTCAATATATTAAACTAAGTAAATGCCAAATTCTAAATCCTAATTAATTAAAACTGCGCAAATTACGAAACTGTTACATAAAAATTGTATAATGGAATACTAATAAAAATCGGAAATTAAAATAAAAATAATAAACGGTGTTACAAGTGCGAAATTATAAAATTAAAAAGGCGAAAATCGAAATTATCGCGAAGGTGTAAAAGGAGGGAATGTTTTTCAAAAAAAATATCTTAAAGGCGGGCATGGGATATTGAGCTGTTTTAGGATTTCCGGCTCGATATATATAAAAGAATTTTAATTAAGCCAGCCTGGCATTTTGACCATTTGTCATACTGGCATCTTGACAAACTGGCACCTTGACAAACTGGAGCCGTGACAACCTGGCATCTTGCACCGTGACAGCCTGGCCTGGCAAATGATCGTCAAAGGGACTAACTATAATAATCATGAACGATTTTCAAGCGAAGTTATAAAGATTTCGGCCGGAATTACATTTAATCGTAACACTAGCAGAAAAAATCAAACACGTTATGATCGTAAATTGACAGCATAACGACACATATGTACCATTAATAATTTAGGATGTAAGTTGTAAAGTTAACTTTGAGCCAAATCACACGTCACATGCCGATCATATACACCAAAATTTCGAAACTGCTGTAAAACTTCGAAAATTTTTTAAGTTTTCTATGTACTGTTTATAACCAATTTTATTTATAAATCTACAAAAAAAAAATTGGTTTTAATAAATAAAATTAATTTCTATAAAAAGGTTAATCCATATCGATATGTAAAATTTTAATCAGAGCTAACTTAAAAGATAAATTCTTACAAATGCCGCTTCTAGTAAATGTCACCCAACATATTTAATGTTTTAGTATTAATTGCGCTCCGGTGCTTATTTTGTGTGACAAATAGACCGCTTTAACAAGAAGATACTTTTGCGTTACACATAATTGTCAGATTTTTATTAAATTTAAATGCTACATTTTTTATTTGAATTCAACTACTTCGTAGTACAAATATATGTTTCTCTGTATTTTATTACCATTATGATTTATTTCTATTCAAAAAGAATAATGAGATACTTGACTTGATAGAGTAATTATGCTAATAAATGACACTGGACATAGACAAAGAGAATAAATTGAGAAAACAAGCCAAACTTGATAATAAATCTCTCACTAAAGTCAGCGGCATTAATAGATTTAGGTGGAAATATGAAGCCAATAAAAGTTTTCAACAATAGAGGAAAGAATAGGTTATGTGAAGAATGCAATCAAGAATCTTTACCGATATCATATTGTGAACTATGCATTCGAAATTATTTAAAATCAAAATTTTCAAAGGGACATCTGGAAATTACGAAATTGATAATCTAATACAGAAATGTCAGTCAGAAACAGTATTACCACATAAAATAGTTGAGATATTCTTCACATAGAGGATGCAATTCATAAAGATCTGCATTCGGGAAATGTATTATATTATAAATTTAAGGCAAAATGGTATATTTGTTATATTGATTTTATGATCCTATTTATAAACCGTTAGGAAACATATATGGGGGGCGGTCAATAGAAAATGGGGAAATCTACAAATTTTGAGTAACTTTAGTTATTAAGCTAGTTTTGTTCACATGACCATGATCAGCAGAGTAAACCAATAAAAAAATTTTTTTAACTAAAAAAGTGGATTTCCCCCTTTTCTACTGACCTCCTCCCATATGGAAATTTTCCTTACATATCGCCCGAGGATATTTTTGGAAAAGAATATACTAAAGCATCAGTTATTTACAGTATTGGCATGCTAACGTGGGAGAACTCATCTAGACGACCGCCTTTTGCTTAGTTTGATTATGATGATGAGCTTATAATGAGGATAAGAAATGGAGGCCAAAGATAGTATCGGGAATTCCATTAGAATTTAGGAAATTAATGGAACAATGTTGGGATGACAATCTGCCAAAAAGACCTGACATTAACACTCTTAAAAACATTTTTAAGGATTAAAAAAATATTATAATTGCAAGAATGAAGGACAAACAAATTTAAATAATAGAAATATAAAATCAAATATCGAACATTTTACATATTCTAGCTCTATTAATTCTAACTAGTTCATATTTTTGAAGACTTACCTAAACCAAAAAATGCTTCTGAAGGTGAGTAATTAATCTTTGTTCATCTTCATAAATTTATTAAGTGAATTACATTATTTTTAATAAACAGATGAACAAGAAGGTAAATTCCGAATCTAGTAATTAGGTAATTTTGAATTACTAAAACTAAGTTCATTTATTTGTTTATTTTAAAAAAAGATTATCATAGTAAACAGCTTGATTCAAGTATTCCCGATTGTATACACTTTAAAGTTAGAAAGTAAGATTTTGACTTTGAATTTATTTATATTTAAATTAGATATTTCCCCAAGAATCATACTGAACTAATGGTCCCTAAGAATCTATTTAAATGATTCAGATCATAATAATTTTTTTTTAATTGTTTACGGTGGTTATAAAATATGTAATAACAATTTATTGCATATTTTTCACTGCTTCAATAGAAACGAAGAATCTATATTTAAAATTGAAAATAGAATACACGACAATAATAAACGTAATTATTATAAGCTAATAAGAGAAAGCAAATAGAACGAAGATTACGTGAAGCTTTTGTGCAAAAGTAATGGTATGCTTTTATTATACCCAGTAGCCAACTCATTTTGTGTGACCCTCTTAATAGTTACTGCAAAAGATGAGATGAAATGAAGTTGGAACCTTGATGAAAGTTATAAACTATATAAATTGATTCTATAACTTATGTAGCTCAAAAATTCCTCTTATAATTCTGGTTGGATTCGATGCTTTTGATCATTCAATTGCTTCTAACATTACGAGTCAGGATAATTTTAAACTTTAAAAAATTTTTAACTATCTATTAATAACTTGAGAGAGTTCTCACACATAATTGGATTACAGAATTTAGTAATAGCTGATACGAAGATTGCTAAAAACCGATTAAAACATACAAACTAAAAAACAAAAAAAATAGTCTTCGATTATCACTGCTAAATAGCTACGACAAAACATATTCATTGCAGTCGGTGATGTCATATAAAGGTCAAATCTATAATTTTAATGAATTTGAATTAGATGGAACACCAAAAACATTAAATACAGGTTAACTGGTTAAATTTATCTCGGTAAGTTTCAATCTCTAACTTAAACTATATAAGAAACCAAATTTCATGTGTAAATAATATCTCAAATATCTCAAACGAAGAAGATATAGAAATTCTTTGTCTGTGAACAATCCTAATTGATTACGATTTTACACCAAGAAGATTCTCCCAGATGTCCATGTATTGTGATCTAATAGTTTATATTAAATAGAATTTGTGGTTTTATCTTGTTTTTGCGGTTTTAATGATTTTAATTGATAAGGTTTACATTTGGATTTTTTTTTTAGTCACTGAAAGCAAACAACTAACAGACTCGCGCTTACTTTTCATGATTCATAGCAGTCTAACAACCGTTCATGGAATCGAAATTCTTTAGCCTACCTCATTATCAAAAAGCAAAATCATGGGTGTGAATAATAATTTCCGAACAAATTCGGGAAGTTTTTATTCCATTATTACTACAAAAAAGCAAATGAATTGGTTATTAACCAGCTAAGATTTTTAGTCCGGTCCAACTTTTTTTTTTTTAATAATTATCAAAAATATTTTACCATAAAAAATTACGTGTTTGCTTTGAAAAATGATATTAATTATCAAATCGAAGATTCCTTCTGCTTACCGACAGCATTTTGCGAAAAACAAAAATCTCTTTTATCAATAAATTTATGAGTTTTACCCAATGAAATAATCACGCAGTCAAGTTTAAATTAAAAAAGGAGAAGGTTTTAAAGCCAGAATTGAAACCTCGCAGAATTTTAGATAACTTTTAAATTTTTTGGAACTTTTTTTGTTTATTTTCTTACCAATTAAATAAAAGCATAACGTAATTGAGCATCTGCGTGCATTTCCACCATCCGTCGATTCCTTGAATAATATGGCCTTTGCGAGATTTTTTTTCAACGTACTTGTCATTCTTAATAATAATAAACATAACCTTGTAAACATTTCTTTAATCTTTGCAATCTTTTTAAAACTTTTTCATCCTTTTCATATTTTATTATGAGCCACCAACTACTTTGAATGTAATAATAATTATGATCTGTAATGTAATTGATAAATATTTTGTATAATGAAGTTATTTTATACAACATAATTTTAGAATAATCTTATTGAATAAGACCAGTACACAATGGATAATTTAAAAAGAAAAACAAAAAATATATCGCATTTATTCAGCGACAATTACCGAATGTTGAATTGTATTTTCAAAATTTATTTATAATTTGCTGATATTAGCATAACATACGTTAAGTGTCAATGCTAAAAATGGCGTTCGCCCGTGATGTTTCAAATTGATATTTTACCGGATTCACTATCGGAGTTGAATTTTTCGTGAAAATATCAGCATGACGCAATTACGTGATATATCAAACGAATATCGTACCGCAAAATTTTTAATAAGTAGCTTGATATAAAAAAAAGCATTTTTTAAAATATAACATTATTACAAGCATTTATGATTATAAATAAAAATTATTTAAAGTAAAAGTTAACATTTTGAAAGTGACAATTATTAAACACCGGAGCCTTTTCTTATTATTGAAAGGCATATTAATTGGTTAATCATGTGATTCAAGATTTGTAATTTGAGAAGTTTGTAATGTTTCTTATTGTAATCTTGAATTTGTTGCACAGGAATAAATTTCTTTTTCAATGTCAGTATTTTTGGATGTTTTAGGTTGTAAACATGGATTTTTTAGAAGTTCACGAGCAGTATTAAATTTTACGGTCTTTGATTTAAAAAAAAATTGTAAAAAATATTATTTATTGATGTAAAAAAAGTATTTCTACGTCACAATAACATGTGACTTATATAATTCATGTGATTTTTCTTATCACAGGCGTTAGTAACCGGGAATATAATAGTTATTTACCGCTCAATCGCCGACATCATCAGGGTCACGGCTACGCTGTGACGCCTGATGATATCTCTGATTTCGCGGTAAATAACTAATACAAATCTATTTCCTCCGTTAATTATGAATTGCTAAATTGTGCAAATGGTAATTAAAGTCTCACTTTTATATTATTTACAATATTTGTTCGAAATGGTTACCACCACCATATTTTCCGAATTTGTGTATGTATTTCCGCATGGTAGCTTATCTATTTGTCACACAAATGCATAATATTAATAAGACAATATGTATTGTAATACTAAATTTACGTCGATCATGTTCTTTAAGAATAATTTCCGGAGTTTAATACCAAATATTCCTTAATAAATATTTTTTTACTGAGAAAATCCTTTTTTATTTGTTGCCACTATGTCTAATATTCGGCGTGAATTAGTTAATGAATTCAATAGTGTATTTAATTTGATAAATGATGATGACATAGACAAAACGTACGAATTGAGACAAAAAGCAATTACAGCTGATAAATCACTTACTGAAGATAAAAAATCAGAGGTATTGAGAAAGTTAACTGACAACCATGATGATAATAAAACTTATTATAATAAAGGAGAGAGTAGAATTTGTGAAAACTGCCAACAAAAATGTTTCGCAATATCATATTGTGAACTTTGTATTAGAAATTATTTAAGAGCAAAATTTTCAAAGTGGACGTCCGGAAATAATGAAATTGATAATTTAATACAGAAATGCCAAATGGAAACAAATTCTCCGGGTAATGCAGTTGAATGGATCCCATATAATAATTTGCAAAATATAAAATATTTAACTAAAGGTGGATGTTCTGAAATATATACGGCAGATTTGATTGATGGACATTATTTTGAATGGGACTCTGACACTCAGCAATTAATAAGATATGGAACATACAAAGTAATACTTAAAAGGTTAGAAAATGTTGAAAATGCTAAAAGAAGATGGTTTGATGAGGTACAAACTTTTTTAAATAATTCGTTATATAATTAAAAACTAATTTATTTATTCTATTTATAGGCACAATCTCATTTAACATTAAGCGTTAAATTGACAGAATGTGTTCAATGTTTTGGTCTTACTCAGGAACCATTATCAAAAGATTATTTTCTTGTAATGGATTTAATGGATATGGATTTAAGGAAATATTTACAACAAAATAATAATAAACTCACATGGAAAAAAAGAATCTTTATTGCATCTAGAATAATTACTCATATTTATTTTCTTCATGAAAATGATGCAATTCATAGAGATTTGCATTCTGGAAATATATTATACTCGAAGTATAATGATTTTTTTTATATTAGTGATTTCGGATTTTGTGGACCTGCTGATAAACCATTAGGAAGCATATACGGAAATCTTCCTTACATAGCTCCCGAGGTGATTTCTGGAAAAAAATGTAGTATTGAATCAGATATATATAGTATTGGTATGCTTTTGTGGGAGATTTCGTCTGGACAACCGCCATTTGCTAATTTTGATCATAACTATGAACTAGCTATGAAAATAATAAATGGAATGAGACCCAAAATAGTACCTGTAACTCCATTAGAATATAAAAATTTAATGATACATTGTTGGAATGCTAATCCATTAAAGAGACCTGATATTAAAATTCTTTATAACAAATTTAAAGAAATGTATATATCATATATTTATGATAATAATACTAATGCAAATTTTGCAATAAACTTTAATAAATGTTCCAGCTCGATTGACTTATTAACAGAAAAATTTAGCAAAATTCATATATTTAATAATTTACCTGAACCAAGAAATGCTACTAAAGGTAAACTATTAAATTTGTCAATTTATATAATTAAATCATCTATATTTATAAATTTATTTTATTTTTAAACTTATAGAAGAACAAGAAAGTAAATATTTATAAAATCAAAATATTGAAAATTTACCTTAATTATTTAATTTATTACTTTTTAAAAATAAAGCATATGATAGTAAGCAAAATAGCCTTATTATTTCAGATTGTAAGTATAATTAAACATATAATTATATTAAATAATTTTAAATTATTATTGATTTATTACCAAATTTATAATAAAGATCAAATTAAACTAAATGAATCTTCAACACCTATTAGTAAGACTATTTATTGTAATATTTATTTGATTTTGTATAATTTAATCATTAAAGTCTTTTTATACAATTAATATTATAGATATGAATAATAAAGCAAAAGACAAATCCAAAAGAATTTATTCAGATGGTAATAATTAATTTATTGAAAATAGTTAAATTAATCGATTTTAAAATAATAATTTGATTTATTACAAATTTTTTTTATTAGAAGATAAAAACTTAAATGCTAAATCTAAAAAAATAAAGTCTAATTATTATGATGGTATTATTGTTTAAATTTATTGTATTTTATAATTATTAAAAGTATTTATTTAAATCAAATATTTAGGAATCCGTATGCAATTTAATAATAATGGACAAAAAAATTATAATGAAAGTGATGGTGAGAAATAAATTTTTTACTTTTTCTATTTATTATTATTTAACTTAGTAAATAATTTAAATAATTTTAAAATAAATTATTGAAGAACCTATAATTATTTAATTTAAATTATACTTTTCTTTTTTTTATAATTTTATATTTAAACCAAATAAAAAGATGAAACATTTTAACACATTTTAATTTGCTCATAATAATCGAAAAACTGACACGTCAATATAAAATTAAGTTGAATAGACTTAAACTTTTCTATGCAATTAATGCATATACTGATTATTTGAATTACTTTAAATTATTTTTAAATGCAATCATCATTAACTCATTTAAATATTTATTTTAATTTTTAATTATTGAACGAAGCTATATTAACGTATGATCGATTGCTATCTTCAAATTCTATGATTTATGAATACAATACAATACCATAGAATAATTTTTCAATGATGCTCTAGATATTAAAATTCTAATTAATAAAGTTTTACATTAGAATCCATGTGTAATATAAAGATATATGAGGAAGCTCTATTAAAAATATTGGAAGTGACAGTAAGAAACGAATATTAAATTTATAAATAATACATTTTATTTGATATGTTTACATTTATAGATGATGATGATATTTGTAATTCGAACCTTCACCCAGAAGGTCAGAATGAACTTGAGATACCTTAAAGTATTTTGATTATTATAAAATATCTTTAAAATTATTTCATTACTGCTTCATCATTATAGTTTGTTCATAATTTATTGCTTACAATTTAAATCATTTATTTTATGATTTGTTTGACAAAATAATTTAAAAACATTATCATATTTCTTTTCCATTTTTTTCCATTTTTAATAGCTTTACATAGATAATAAGAAATAAATATTATATATATTATAAAATTGTTTGTAATGAAATCACGAATACGTTAAAAAGGATAACTTCGGGAATTGTGAACACCAAGAGGTTGTAGTTGCTATCTGTAAAATTAGTAATTAGTAGCGTCTATAATGTATATAGAATTATGGCGATGGTATTATTTTTCTCAATATAGGCCAAATTTCCGATAAAAATAAGAATGATAAATAATCATATTTTGTAAGTCGTGCTGTCTACTTTATCTATTTTTTTTTGCTTTGTGCTTCATTTTTATGCTAATGTTGTATTCCAATTATTCCAATTGCAAAGGTCGATTAAATCAAAGATAGGATTAAGCAATGAATAACAATAATTACCATTCATACAAAGAAACCGAAAATTCTAAATCTCCAAATTTTTATTCCAAAAGAATATTCAAGAACTTTTAATTCCATCGATTACTTATTAAATCACAATTTCAACGAGCCTCGTTTCATTCTTATTTCATATAGGTTTATCGCAGAGCTTGTAATCAATTCATATAATAAATATTGTATATAAATGTAGTTTAATTAAGGATAATTAAAATACATTGCAATATTTTTTTTTTTCCTTTTATTGTCCGTATCTAGGTCGGTTCACTATTTGAAAATGGGAATAAATTTTATTTGTTACATCCTTTTAGGCAATCCAAAGAAAAGAGAGAAAAATATTTGATAATTGCAATATTAGGTGAATTTTTGAGGGAAACTTACTTGTCTTATTAGATATATCTTTTCTCTTTTTTTAAAATATACAGTTATAAAATAATGAAATAACAAACATAGGAATAAAGAATTTCAGATCTGACATTGTTAAATAACAACAAATTTTAATTTGGTTGAGAAAGAAGACTGACTCGGGTATATTTTCTTTTTTGGATATCAATATAGGATTTGTAACAATGAAGAGGTGATTCCCCCCACATTTTAAAATGTAAACACTCGGCATTGGTTGGTGTACAAAAAAAAAATGTTTCTTCCTAATAAAATGAACGGGTCGAACCAAAGAAACAACAAATTTATTATAACATTTGAATTATGCTGACAAATAAAATTAAACAATAACATAAATTACCTGCAAACAGTTTGTTAATTACTTGTAAACAATTCTCTATATGAAAAACAATTATGATTTTAATGTATCACGGAAAATTATCATGCTTTTCGATTCAAGATAACCAGAAAAAGAAATCTTTTCGTAATCTTTCAAAAAGACCCTCTTTAATTTATTTGTTTTTCCTTTGCTCATTTACAAATAGAAATTTCATAAATGGTTATTTTCGCTAAGCCGAACAAATTTTTACAGCATCAGTTGCGCTCTCACGCTCTGTTATCAACAGAAAAAATCCTACTAGTTCATTGAAAATATTTAAATAGTACTTGAAAGCATCTTTAGTTTCATATATTACATTTTTACTTATTCGAATATTTCAAATCTACTCATTATAATCTCAAACTTGATTTTTGTCATAACCCATAAACAATTCTTATTCAGAACCTTTTCTTCTCACCATCAAAAACTTTCCTTTTCAGGTCGGGCTACATTTACGAACCGTGTTCAGGTGTATGCGGTCAATTTTCATCAAGGCCATATCGATAATGTTGCTCAGTTGGTAATACTCCAAATCCTAACGAAAATCCAATATGTGGTAAAAGCGTTATTATAACTGGTCCTAATGGAACCGTTATTTTTAAAGTCGTTGATAAATGTCTTTCATGTTCTTGGTGATTTGGATTTACCTCCAACTTAGAACTTAGTACTATACAATTACTTGGGATTTATTGAATGTTTGTGGGAATAACGAGGTAAATGATGATTAAGAAAAAATTTCCACGACAGGTACTGGCCGAATCCAAGGATTAAATCACCAATAAAAAGTATACAATATAAATGGTTTAGAAATATAATTATTCTGGAATACCTTATTTTTTTAATTCACATATCGCTATTTTTTTTCTTTATCGTGATTCGGTCAATGTCAGTCAGCCGGCCATCTGTTTGAACGACGATTTTAACTGACCGGCTGCCGACCTGTTAATAGAAATATTGATTATTTAATTTTTACTTTATGCTTAATTCTCATCAAGTTCTCACCTTTCATTAATTATTAGCAGAGCATTATCCCGGTCTTTAAATTTATATAATAAGATAAAAAAATAATATGATCGAATACCTTTTTTCCGAAAAGACAATAATGATATACTAGTGACAATGGGTCTTCTGAAGCATGCTTATTAGAAAGTCATCAAGCAAAGATCCGCGTAATGTTAGGAAGTAGAATTAAAAAAAATATATATTTTTCTTTATTGTGTGCGTCTATATATATATATACAATTTTTTTTTAGTAAGCATGACAAAATCGATCTACAAGGCCTGACTAAAAATGACAAAGACAAGAAATATCAATCGTTGTATTCGATAGTTTACCAAGTACGTGAGTTACCGTTTTTCCACGTGAAACGTATATATAAATGACTTGGAAATCACTTCTCTTACTTCTTTTAAATAATATATCTTTAACAAAGAATTATTATTAAAAGAACATATACTAAAAAAAAAGAATATTTTTAAAAGATTAAATATACTAAGATTTTAAAAAAAAAGATTAACGAATAATCCCAATAAAAAGAATCATTTTATAATAATCATAAATTATGGTAGACTTAATTGGAAACACGTAATTACAAACCTCATCCTTGACTCGACCAGAAGCGGATTGCAGTGAATTTTGTCCCTCCGAATTTAAATTGCATTGATCGAATATTTTTTATTTCCAACGGTGAACAGATTAAAACACATGGAATAAGTTTTTAAGAGAAAATCATTTGAATCAATAGGAAATTAGAATATTCATTAGCTCAGGGTTAGTAGTAACAAATCATCGATCTGAATATGAGGTGGAAGGATTAATAAGCGAATTAGGTAAGGTCTAAATTATTAAGAGATATCATATCTTTCAATCTTATGTGATGGGGTTTTACAGGTGCCGATCAAATCTTCAAATAAAGAAAAATTATACAAAAAAAACATATATTGGAAATAAAATAAGGGTAAAGTATATTCATTTTTTGTCATTTATTAATTTTTACAAAAAAAATTCTGATACTAATATTTAATTCTATTGCCATTTGCGGCAATAACCGCTTCGATTACTATCGATCAATATTCTGAAGGAATGTCCTTCCAAGCACTTTTAACATATTTTTCAAGCTATCAGATATTAGATGGTGGGGAGTGCGACGTCGAACCATTGACTTTATTTCTGCCCAGAGATTTTCTATCAGGTTCCAATTTTAACATTTTCACGAGCAGCATTGTCAACTTTTGAACTGTGTGATCAACATTATCTTCTTGAAAGATTCCATTACCACGAGAAATATGCTACTGTAAGGTAGGAATAACAATTTTTCGAATTATTTTAACACGTGTTTCACCAGTAACAGTACCTTTTAAAGAAACAATTGGTCCAAGTCCATTCAAAGAAATCAACCCAAAAACATTTTGCTAGGACTGTGTTATACAGTAACTGCAATACAATCAGGATTCAATTCTTCTCCTGGTTCACACCAGACTTTTCCTTGATGTTCTTGTTGAAATTGTGTAAAAGTACATTCATCTGAAAAAAGCACTCTTCTCCATTGTCTTACTGTCCATTTTTCATGTGTACGGACCCATTCAAGACGAGCTTAACAAGGTGCTTCTATCATTTCTGGTTTGTGGTAAGGCATACGAGCACCAAGTCTAACTTTTTAAGATTACGATATATAGTGATTGCGAAATGGGTTTATTCATACGAACGTCCAAACTTTTGCAAGTTTTGCTGAACAAAGCTAACGATTTTCAGCATTTTCTTGAACAAAAGTTTTAAACTTGTCGAGTTGGTGTGTTAAGGAGTGGTGGGCGGCCAGCTAATTTTTTTTTTGGTGTGAAAGTGACAAAGCGTTTAAGAAACATTATAAGCAGCCATTTTGCTACATCCCAATTGTTTACCATAGATAATCGCATCACGGGATTTTGGTGTAAGTAGCTTTAAAGTTTACAAAACCTTAACTAAAAATGAGAAAACTTTATATATTTGTTTATCACATTAATAAATAAAAAATCAAGTGATAAATATAGCATTTATATTCGTTAATATCAAATTTACGAATTTTACGTAAAAAGCAGCTTGTGGAATTTTTGCTTAATAAAACAAGTTTTATAATTTAATAAATTTTTTTATTCTGTACCAAAATAAATCAAAAAAAATAAAAAAAAAAAAAATGTTGTACGATTCATGTGATTAAATAAAAGAGTATATTATTAAGTTTAGCAATATACATCATTTTTTGTTTCGCACCCTTCTTATTATTATTAAGCGTTAATGACAATGATCTCATTTATTTTTTTTACAAACACGATTTCAAAACAAACTTTAAACGGAAAAAAAGAGTAATATAAAAAGCTTGTCATAATTAAAATAGTGTATTTTATTATTTCAATAGAATAATCAACGTTACAATAAATAAAGCTTGGCACAAAAAAAGAAATCAAACTTTAAAACACGATAACAAAAAATCAATCAGTTAAAACTTAAATGCGAAGTGTGACACAAAAAAAAAACGATTGGACGATCACGCGGCGTGACAGACACACATTGCATCACCCACACTAGTCCGTCCTTCAGCTACGCTTCGAAATAATATAGTAAAATTGAATTACAACACATAAAATAAATGACTTTTTAAATGTTTTTCTAAATATTTTCTAAACACACCGGACGCATATAGAATAAATGATTTCTAAATATACTGGCGACCAAAGGGAGCACTAAACTAATGATGGCTCTTTTCTTTTCTTTCGATTGATATTTAATAATCCACATTTATTTATTAATTACGCACGCGATGTTATTTTGATGTTTGCTTTTTTTCTTCTTTGATTTGTTATTAAATACACCTCGAATGAAAAGAGAAAGGGAGAGAGAAATAGAAGTAGTAAAGTGATAGAGAAAATCAATATTTATAAAGGATCGGGGAAGAATTATATAAATAATAGATCGTGGGAAAAAGTATATTAAATCTTAAAAGTCAATTGCGTTCCAAATCTAGTTACGCATGGGATGCATATTACGCATCAACATAAAATAAATTTAATAAATTACTTAATACATGCATATCAAAGAAACTACACATGGGTGCATTTTATACGAATTAAATTCTCTATTTTATTTTTGTCAAAAAAATTTTTTAAATCTATTGAGTTTTTTATGATCTATATGCTATTTAGGCCATGCAACTTCGATTTTTGGTTCACGTAACATTGAAATTTAAAAATCGACCCGGAGACCCGGCCGTGTCAGTTTACGAAACTTCAGTATTTTTTTTTTATAGTAAAATGTTTATGTGATCTTAATAAAATCGGTCGGCATGTCAGATTTTGTTTAAAAGAAAGCGGATTTACATAGATCTATCTTATTTGTGATACAGAACATATAACTTACATATGAAAATGAAAACCCCCGCCCCGCGGGGTGACCGTGTCAAATTTAAAATTTTATAAATTTTATCTAAAAATTTTAATTTTCCCGTCATAATGGCTATTATACATGTAAATATAAGTTACAATTCTAAAGTTTTGAAGGATTGGGAAGGTTTATCTGTTGAAAAATAAAAGATTTTTTTTTGGAAAAAATTGAAGTTGCATGGCATGGTCTTATGATGATGATATTAACTATTTACAATTAAAAAATTATGCATGTATGAATATAAAAGGAATTTTTTTTTGTTAGAAATATGTCTAATCATATATTCATCTTAAAGGGTAATTTATCTTAATAGACTTAAATGCATATTATGTTTTTTTTTGATCTTTTTGATCATCTCGATATTATTTTTTATAGAGTTCATACGCTTGGAAAAGAAGTTTTTTATTTTTTTGCCGTAATTACCTATAAATAAAAATAGAAAAAATATATATTATTAATGATTTAAATATGATGAGTTATAAATCGTCAATTTTCTCTAATCCATTCAACCAACTTACATTCAAATTCATCCTTGCATTCATAAATTTCAATTCGAATTTCTTTACAATTTTTGGGATAGACAGACGGGCAATTATCATTTCGATTTACGGAATTTTGTGAATTAAAGTCAAGAGACATTTTGTTTATGAACTTTTTAATACTTTTTTTTTTTTTTATTAAAAAAAGAAAATTTTCTTTTGATGTTGAAATAATTCAATGCTGAAGAAGATCTTATTTATAAGGTTTTTTTTGGAGTGGAGTAAATAATTATATAATCAATCTCGAAAATGAAGGTTCGTCATTATTTAGAGTACAAAAAACAATTAAATAATTGTTTAGGGCCACTAAAGCCACAATTAAAGCTCATGATCGTTTGTTTCTTTTTCTAAGAAATGTAGCACTAAATTGTGTATCACTTATCAATTCAATTTAAAGTACAAATTAGTAAAACGATTCTTCTAGAGAATCTTCTTTAATGCAGGAAAAAATTTGGGCGGGAAAACACTGTTGTATAAATGACAAGTGTATCGAAACTCGATAATGCATAATCTGACCGCAACTGTAAAATTTTAATTTAAAGATCAACGATCTTAGATTTGGACTTGATTATGCAAATCATTTAAAATTCCCTTTTATGTCAAGAACTAATCTTATTGGTTTTAAATTTTGTACGTAATTTCATGGGGACGGCCGAAATAAATCCGTTTAATATTGGTTTACAAAATTCTTTTGTGAAATTATGAAGAAAATTTTATTTTTACGATTCAGAGATCAAATTCAAATCATTTATTTATGCATGCTTGCTATTTATCTCAAACTTCATAGCTATCATTCTAAATATGTAAGATAGTGTCTTTCCATAGCTTATAAGAAATAATTCACATTATCCGCTATAAAAAAAAAAATTTTTTATTGGTTAAAATATAAGCATTAGAAACCGTTAAATTTTTTTTTTTTTCAAGTGTAGTGTTAAATTGTCTCAATCTACGAAAATTTGCTTTTAACCGCATTTGTAGTTAACAATGAAATTTGATGCAGATCATTTTCCCAAAAAGTATGACAAAAAAAGTCTATTCTCGCTGTCCATACACTGCCATTTAGACGTATTCATTTAATCAATTTATATCTATTCCGATGACATAATTTTAATTTAAATAAAGTATTATAACGATAATAACGATAATTATTTATGTATGATAATTTGGAGTTGATTGTATCACAACAAAAGTTAAGATTTTGACATTAAATTCTCTAAATCAAATTCAGAAAAAGATGAACAAGTTTCAGATTTCATCCGATCTGAGTAAAATTTATGAAGGAGAAGGATTTTCTAATTTTACGACCAATTAGTAGTAATAATATAAAATTGTATAAAAATTTCTTTGTAATTGCAACTGTCAGTACATAAGTGCATACGTATTGGTTCCTAAAAAGAAAAACATGCTCACATTATTATGATTATCACGCATGCTTAATAATAGTTTATATCGTAAACGAGAATGACCAAGATAATAAGTATTTCTACAGAAAAATCATTCATTCCTTTAAATAATTCTATTAACATGGTGTAGAATATTGGATTAAATTTATTAAAAATAAAAATAGGAGTTGTTATATAAGATTTCTAATTTTTTATAAATTCAAGCTTCTCATATGACAATATAATCAAAGTCAAATTCAAAGTCAAAGATATTTGCAAAATATAAACAATATAATAACCTTTTAGCTTCGTGTCTAAGTATTTTTTTTTATAAGTTGGAAATCAATAAATTGTGACATAGCTGATCGAATAGTAATGCGGTTTTCAAGAGCACCAATTCAGCAATAATCTAAATCCAAAAGTGCTTAAAGGTTATGTTGAAAAGGGTTCTGTTATAATGTAAGATAAAGGTCCAATTCCATTCATTATAAGGCTTGAAGATCAAGGAAAAGTATAGGATATTTGTATATTTAATTTACTAATAATATAATTTATTGATAGGATCATGATGGACTGTTATTTTATGCCAACGGCTATTATTAAATATAATTGCAAATATTTAGACTTTCATGTAATTGTCCGAAGCGTTAGCGAAGGACTTTACTGTTACAATTGAAACCATGCAAGGTTTGTCTGTCACGCTGCGATTGTAGCCAATGAAATTTCAGGATCAGGTGTAACGATAAAAAATAATAACAATAATTGAAATATACCAAATGAAATTTTAAGTTCATGTGTAACGCTTACATAAAAAAAATTAATGTTTAATAAATAGAAACAAGCCTTTTTCGCTCCGAATATGCGCGGGGAGCCCTGATCGGAAGTTATGATATATCGTGGTCTCTCAGATCTTCAGATATATTTTATCGGGTTTTTTACTTTGTGGTTGGTCCAGAATTTCATTAGACCTTTTGGTTTATGTGCCTATACCTTCCGTATTCTGTGAGAACTTCGTCAGTTTTAAGGGCGTCAAAATCGAAGGAGAGTATTCTTACTGAGTTCCACGAGATGTATACTTGACCGGTTGAGAACATTTTTCATCGATCGTTAGGTGGATTGCAGTGTTAACCTTGTGTTTTGTGTACAGTTAATGCAAAGGCATACTGGATTGGGAATTGGCGTCGCGATCATTGATGTTGAAGTATGATGTCATTTTTGTACGTTGATTTTGTTATTATCTGTCATAGGAAAGGTTATCTTTACATTTTTTGTCTGTGTATTTTATTACTACTCCGATGCTTTCACTGCATATTCCATGTTCGAAGGGATTATTTTTTAAGTACATCATTAGCACACCTTATTGTATTGTTATAGAGTTTGATAGCTTGGTATGATTTTGAAATGAAGTTAATCATTTTCGTTGTCGATGATATGGTTGTTGAGGATATCTATAGGTTTTGATATAATGATTTCTGGATTTTATTACTTAATAGTAGGTTTTCACAGATGAAGGAGTTTATTTCTTGTGCAGTTTTACGAAGGCTAACGATGTGTGGTGAGTTTATCATTGCATTTAGGTTGGTTGATTCAGAAATTTTTGGTTTATCATTGATTTGATTTATCGGAGAGTTGTCTAAATTTCAATTCTTGGAGAAAGTTGTAGAAGTCTGAATCATTTTTTTGTGATAAAGTAGAGAGGAAAACATAGTTTCTAGATTGGTAAGTAAATTATTTGTTGTCCGTTGACAAGGAATAGTTGGGCGAACTCATTTATAGTAAGAATTGGAATTCTTCCAAATGATTTATGATTTTGTGTAGTAAACCGATGTTAGACCTGGAATCGTCCCAAACCAAGCTAACAAAACTAATAAACTTAACGACACAATTATCTCAAAGGCTTTTCCTAAGAGAAATTAACAATTAACAAATAAAACAATTTATTATCACGATTCACTTGTGTAGTAGGTTATCATGATCAATCCTATAATGAAGACAAGAAGAAGGTTGAAAGTGTAAAATAGTAACTTTATTAACTGTAGAGTTATAAGTCTAGTCCCAAGACTTATCTCAATCCCTGAGCAAAACTCTGTTGATTCAAGGTCAACTTACAGGTCTATTTATATAAAATTGCTAACTAATACTATACTACGCCTTTCAATAAATACATATAACGAAAATAATATAAGTAATGAAAATAAGACTATATAATATTTATATTAAAAAGTAAACTATTCGATACATGTATTATAAAGTCGACTAAACGATACATGTATTATATATATAATATGTATGATATTTGGCGCAGTTGGCGATCATTTTAAGGCACAGTACTAACTGCGGCTAACAACGGTAATCAATTATATATCACGTGATCACGCTAATTTTCATAAACCAATAGAATTTTAGCAATAATAAAAAATGATCAACAAAAATTTGCCAATCATAATGCTGGATAATGTATATTATGACATAATTTTTTACTCTAAAGAATCCAAATTAGACGGACATTGGAACAACTTTATTATATTTAACGCTTACAAATTTCCAACATTAAAAAAAATTTCCTTCCGTTAACGACAGATAAGTTATTATGTCGCTAACCTGCGTCCATTCATAATATTATTAAGATATTATCCTTATCTTGTTTTAAATATTAAGATATTATTTCAAAGTTAAACTTAAAATTTGGTTTAGGATTATCCCTGCGAGGGCATATTTAAAGAATTCCTTCAAAATGGTAAATAGTCAAAATGAAAATTTATAATTTTCATTTTGTATTGTTATAATGTTTTTCTATAATAATAATAATATAATAATAATAATAAGAGCTGATGACGGCGAGCTACTCAGTTTCATATCATCATTAACAGTCGTTCATATCTCTCCAACTCTTTTTTTACAGTGGATTTAAGGAATGGTAGGGCCCCGCAATCTTGATGTTCAATAATGAAAGGTTCAAGGAATCCGATTTTGAATCGCTCATGCAAATCCGCGTTTGTGAAAAACAAAAGATAATATAGAGATTGGAAACATAGATTAGATTGCAATTCATACCACCATTTTACCGATGTTCCAAGTTTCATTAGCTGAGATTTTATTGCATTTGGATTCTCAAGAAAAATACTTAAAACAACGTCGTACTATTAATTCTCTTCCAAGGATTAGAAATCACCATTTGGTTCATTTTAAGGACATAGAGGGCATCGATTTCGTTGATTTTTGAGGGGACACTCTTTCGAATACCACATCGGAGAGAAAAAAGTTGATGTAACCGACAGATTTTTTTCTGTAGATCAGATCCTCGAATTATTCACCAAAATTAAATCGAGTATTCCCTCCCAATTTTTGTTTCTTCAAAATGTCAAAACTGGTGAAATTTCCCAAATATCTGAAGCTACGGTTCTGTTTCAAATATAACCACTTTGTAAAGTAACTATGAAGAAATTGGATGAAACTATGTGAAATAAAAGAAAATGTGAAAACGTTACCAACGACGAATTTCATATTTTTCAGATAAAGACTATAATTGGGATATAAACAACAAACGGTACAACAAATTATTGTTATTGGAGCCCAAGAATGTCAAGTCTACAAGCAACATTGAATTTACTTGCTATTACAGGAATAGGAATAGATAAAATCCAAGTAGTTGCTTATAGCTCAGCGCAAGTGCAATTTCAGGCTTAAATAATATTCATTGTTTCCCTGATCAGGTTGAAGTTTTAACTGCACGTGACTGAATCTTCTGAAGTGATACTTTTAAAATATTTTTCCTCACTTCCCATACTTTTAATA
>CAJVPP010000675.1:0-27842 GCA_910592005.1 Funneliformis mosseae
TTCGTTATAGCGTTAACGAAGATTCTTATAACGAAGTCCTGATCGGCTGGATCGGCAACTTCGTTATATCGAGGTGTAACTGTACTAGTTGATTGAATATAAATATAATCCTATCTAAGAGCTTGTCACCATTCAGACCCGTTTACTGCTAATAGAATATGCTTTACAATTACACTTGGTATAAATAAGCAAAAAAAAATCTTAACTTGAAAAGAATTAAAGGCTTGGCTAGTCCATTTCACTAAACTCATAGGTGTTTTTTCCCAACTCATTATGCTTAGGTAAAGCATAAAACTTGGCAAGAACCAATTGTGATTTAGTTTAAAATAGTTGGGATCTTTTAGTAAAATCTAATGTGAAAAAGTTTATTTTTATAAATAGCAAAAAGACAAGAATAAAACATACTGAAAAAATAAACCTATCCTTCAAATTTTCAGTCAAAATAGATGAACTATTTTTTCTGAAGGCATTGAGAAAGCGTTATATTTTAATGGACATTTTCAAATTGACTTTTTAAAAAGAGTCAAATTTGCAAAGATGATTTATGTATTTATGTATACCAATATCAGCTAAATGCATCATAGTATTAATTTACTGCGGTTTTACCAGACCTAAAAACTGCGGCCATGTAATTATCATTTCGGCGCAATTATTGAATTATCCACCACTTTATCCAAAGGATCTTACTGTTACATTTATTTTCACGTAACAAGAGCGGATAAAAAAATCACTAACCCGTATTATCTTTATATGATCATTTTTTCAGCTGACAGGTCCATATCCAGTGTAACAACCATAACGCCCAAATTTATAACTAAAATTTTAACCAAAAAGTGATACGAAGGAAAAGTTACACAACTGTAGCATTATTTTTGCACACTAATCTAAATATGACTGGTTTGACATTTTTAAAATTTTTTTTTTTAATGAAACAAAGTTCAAAGAAAATTTCATTTTTTCCCTCCTAAAGAAGGGTTGTGTCGCGGCACAGCCGAAATATTTAAGTTTTATCCCTATGAAAGAAAATTTAAGTATATCATTCGTTTAAAATTTGTATTTTTTCCTCATTTTGGTATTCATTAGAATCAAGATAATTACTGCATTTTTGCATTATTTATTGTTTGGAACCAATTAACAATACCCTTTTTGTTTATTTTGACATGCTTTTGAGGTCGAAAAAAATAACAACAATAAATAATAAGAGGTGAATTCCTATTTTAGTCTTATTAATTAAAATATTTTTTGGT
Source organism: Funneliformis mosseae (assembly GCA_910592005.1). Lineage (NCBI taxonomy): Eukaryota > Fungi > Glomeromycota > Glomeromycetes > Glomerales > Glomeraceae > Funneliformis > Funneliformis mosseae. The sequence goes on from CAJVPP010000675.1 coordinate 1,248, forward strand.
ACTATAATTACCCATAAATTTAAATTTGTATTTACCCACGATTATTTGTTACATGAATCTAACTTGTCTCGTGCTTTTTTATTTTGAACGCGATTTTGAACCTAAATTTTTCTTCCAGTATATAGTACCTTAATTTTTATTTTACTAAACAAAATGGCTACAAAAGAAATATAAATAGGAGAGGAATTTGTAATCCCTTTTACGTGGAGATCTTTTTATCGAAATAAATATGATTCAAATTGTAAAGGTTCCAATTATAGATGGTAAAGTAGATGAAGAAGTTTATAATAATCAATTAGACGGTTATGTACGTATAAAAAAATTTATTTACAATGTCATTCTAAATTAGTAATAACCTTTTCTTTATTTTGCTTCCTCTTCTCAAAAGTTCACAAAAGAAGAATTTACGTCCCGGTTAAAATCATTTAATCTGGTTTATAAAACATATCAAGAGAAATATTTAAAACATATCATATTACCCTTGCTCTTACCGATATTTTGTATAATAACGATATTTCCCGTAGTCATTATAAAACAAATCCATAGAGGATATGTTACGCCTAAACTACTTTCAAAGAATTATATTGGATTAATTGGTGGAATATTACCATTGATCTTTGTTGGTTGTATTCTTTGGTATTGCATTGTTTGTATTAATTATAAAAGAAAAGTATGTATCAATTTTGACGGAAACAAATGTTAAATGGAAAAACGATGATGGCTAAAAAGATCGATGTTTCTTTTCATACATTTAGATGCAACGTGAAATTCATTTACTTGTTACAAAAAATAACAGTCATGATTACTCTCGTCACGTGCATTGGAAAATAATCAAGGAACGCAATGGTAAACCTACCTTTTCCGTCTCCAACTATACGGTAAAATTTTTTTATACATTTTAATTAAAATACGCCCAAAAAAAAAAAAATCTTTTTGACCTAAAAAATTTTACACACATTGTATTAGGAATTCTTGACAGTTAACATTGTAAAGGATTTACGTTGTGATTACAACTTGTCATATCGTTCGACATCCTCTGTCAACGTTAATCGTTCTTTAAATAATCTTTCATTTGCAACTTTAATGGATGAAGATTTATCTTTTTCGCCACCTCCACCTGTTTATTCTTCTTCATCGCATAATTGCATGCCTGATTCGTCATCGTTACACTCATTATCTCCCGAAAATTTTCATTCCCGGTTAGAAATTTCTGCGAATAATGAAAATGATAGGGTTATTGAAGTTATTGATAGAGGATCAAATCCTTCATTTTTCTTAAATCTTCCTCCTCCAACATATCAAGAAGCTTTGAAAGATTTAGATGGCACTAGTGTATCATTTGTTGAAAGAAAGCAGGGTAATGATGGTGTTGATACTGGTATGGGAAGAAGAGGCAGTTATATTAGAGGATGGTTATAATATAGTAAATAATCGTGTAACAGATATGTTTCACAATTAGGCGAAAAAAAAAAAAATATTTTTTTTTTTTTTCACAGGCACCAACACAGCCTTGATTTTTAGTAACCTTTTTTAAAGATATCCTGATTTTTTTTTCAAAATTTTGTTCATGAAATCATGAGTTTGATCAACAGATTTAGATTGATTAAAAAAAAAAAATCGAATTTTTTTATGATGTCTACTTCTAAAAAAAAAAAAAAAGGAGTGGGAAAATTTTTGATATTTTTTTTTTTTTTTTTTTTTTATATAAATAAATAAAAGTATCAAAGTCCCATCATTTTCTCTCATCAACTTCTTTTTTTTTTTTTTAATCACATTCTTTTAGAGAAGTCATGACCAACTTTTAATATAGTCGCAAATGTCGATTATTTTTTTATTGTTACCATCCACATCTACCTTCATCTTCACATTCACATCCTCTTCCAACCAGCTCATCCTCCACATCCAACCGCAATTTTTTTTTTTTTAAAAAAATAAAAAATAAAAAAAAACTTAACTCTCTCATCAAAGCATATCTTTCAAAATATTCTAGTAAATGTATAATCGCGAAATTTAAAATGGGGGGAAAACGGTGATCGCGATTATACATATAAATAATAATAATAATAATAATAATTAAATATATACTGTATAAAAAATTACATATATATATAAAAATTGGGGATATTTTCACTCGTCTAATAAAAAAAATTTATTTTAGCAATACAACTCATCCAGCTCTTTCTTCCTGTGGGTTGAATTATGTATACACCTTTTGCTATCCTTTTATTTCCGACAAAATTCCCCTGGGTTTAATTATCCGATAGCGGACGTTACGAAAATTAACCGAGAATTACAAAAAATAATTTATCAAACCTATCTCCGATTAGCGGACGTTGCGGAAATTAACCGAGCCTACAATAGGCGACCATTTGCATCATCAAGGTACTTCATCTGAGATATGATGCATCTGGCCACAAATCATAGTAATTAATTTCATCACAATTTTTTAAATTTTTGTGTTTCTTTTGTTTCTTTCTAACTATAAACTGTCTTTTTTTTTTAAAGAAAAAAAAAAAATTCCAATGATTTTTAAAAATAAAAAATAAAAATAAAAACAATCATGTAATAACTAACTCACCTGTCAAGCGAACTAGCCCCTCAAGCGTATAGACAGGTCAGCTGATAGAATTGGTTCGCATATGGAATTACAACGTACGTACAACTCCTCTTTACGTAAGGTCGTTCTGATAATTAATATATATATTAATATACTCCTTTTTTTTGTTAATTTAGGAATCCAACATGAGTAATAAAATAAAAAATTTAGAACCATTAAAATAAAAATGCTCATACCAGACATCCTCTTTCTATATCAATTCATGATCAAAGATATATTTGAATCTCAGGTACGTTATTAGGATGAAGTTGTTATATTTTAACAACGATTCATAGTTGATACAGGTAATTGATTATTTGTTTCTTTTTTTTTTTCAAAAATTCCCTATATTAGATGTTTTTATATTTGAAGCTTCGAACATTCATTAATCCTTTCCAAAAGGCAAACCTCCGTTTCAATTTTGAGTAATAAACGGGATGCCTGTCGAAATGTCCTTGATTAGGAATGGTAATCTTGAAATATATCAAAAAAAATGATGAATTGTAAAGTCAACGTCGCATTCAGCGAAGTTCATAGTAGCGAAAGTAATTGTCTAAATAATGCTGTCCGGTACTATCTTTATGATAAACGTAAAAATTTTGTAAAATTTAAATCTTAAAAATAAAAATTTGGTTGGACGAATTAAAACTATTTGTCTCATAACGAGCATTTCGACTTTTATATTTATTTCAATTTTCATGTTTAAGGTCACGTTATAAATTAATCTAATTCATAATTTAACTTTATTCATCCTTGAAGAAACAATCTTTGATAAAGAAAAAGAGAGAGAAAAAGAGAGGAAATTATATATATATATATCCTTCTAAGAAATAAGAAATTTACTACATAAAAAAAATAATGTAATATATTTATACATTCATGATATTCGAAATAAATGCGAAATTTTAATTATCCAAAAAATAAATAAAAATAAAATGAAGTTAATTGAAATGTAATGCCACAAATTCTAAAATAATAAAAATAGTTATCCCTTAAACTGATACCTTTGCAGGCAAATTTGTTCGAATAAATTGAAAAAATTTTTTTGTCTCCTTTGTTATCTCGATTTGATAAAACAAACAATTTGATGAATCATTCCGAGTAATATTAAATAGTTTTATTAAGAAAATACTTTTACGGGAAAACGCAGGCAAATTAGCCTATTCTACAGTCGAAGGGATTGAATAATAATGAAAATAAATCTCAAAAATAGTTCCCACCAATAAGTAAAAAAAAAGAAAGAAAAAAAAAATGCAATAAAAATTTATAAATGATAAAATAAATGATGAAATAATAATAAAAAAGAGTATCTAGTTTGGTTATACTTACCCACAGAATTAATTTCGCTCATACACTAAAATTACAACCACTATTTAAATTTAATAAAGGAGAGAATAATATATTTTTTTTCAAACCATCTCTCCATTTGATTTAATGTGTTCTTGTTTTTGACCAAAAGCTGAACCATTTTGTTGATCGCCACTTTCTGTATAAGGATTACTATTCCATTTTTTAATACCTTCGTTTTCATTCTCAGGTGAAGTGTTGTTAAGGTAAGGGGCATTATGGTTGTTATGATTGTTATGATGATTATTATGATTGTTGAACGTGTATCTGTATTTCGGCAAAGTATTGGTATTATTATTATTGTTGTTGTTGTTGTTATTGTTGTTGTTATAACCGTTTAAACCTTTGTTATAATTCTGTCGGGTAAAACTTTTATTCTGATGTTGCGGACGTTGCCCATTTTCTAAAAAGAACATCATTAAGAGAAAAACAAATTAGTATAACCATTTAAGTAAATAAAAGTAAGGATTTTAAAAACAATAATCTTAAATACATTACCCGCAGAGTTATTATTATTATTGTTGTTGTTGTTGTTGTTGTTGTTGTTGTTGTTATTATTGTTATTATTATTATTATTATTATTATTATTAGAACGTGGTTTGCCACATTCCACCCGTAATATACCTTGCGATTCGTTCTTCATCTATTAAGTAATAATGATACATATATTAACTAACATTTCATTAATGAATGAATATACAATTTTTTCGAAATTTAGTGAAAATGTATTAATACCACTCCATTAAGACCTAAAGCCTTTTGCATAGCTTGTTCAGATTTCATATCCACGTGGGCAAATTGTTTTTGCGTCATGTAGCGAATATCTTCAATCTATTACAAAGAAAAAATTATCAAGTTTATAACTTTATAATTTTTAAAAGTAGATAAACCAAAAATGTGAAAAAATATATTTACATCTTGACTGTCAAATAGTTCGCGTAAATTATCTATTGACATCGTACCAGGCCATGAAACGAAAATCGTATGTTGATTCTGAGGGAGAAGAAAAAAAGTGTCATTAAAGTCATTAAATCAAAAGTTTCCTCGAACATGAGCACCTCCAAATTTCTCACCTTGTTATTATGATTATTACGATTTCTGTTATGATTAGGAATTCCCATCATATTATTGGTATTATTAGGTGGGAATCTTCTTTGTTCTGGTCTTTGACCGTTATGATTATTTGTCGGAGTTGGGGCGACATAACGATGTCGTTGACCTTCGTTCGTCGCTTGATTGACAATATCTTGATCAGAAGGCCTGGACTAAAAATATATATATATTAATAAAATAAAATAAATATAAATATATGTATATGTCAGATGAACGAAAATCAAAATAAATTATAAATACATACACCATACTCAAAGTTTGGTTCTTGATTATTGTTACTGGAGGGATTCATGTGGTTACCAGCAATTACCGTAGATTCGTCTGGAAGAATAGGTGTAATAGGTTTAGAATCATTTGTGGAAGCTAACGGGTTATTAACTATGATGAATCATGTTTTAGAAGTTTAATAATTATCAGACGATAATAAAATAAGATCAGATTATAATAAAAGATATTCTACCATCAGGGTTTGAAATTTGAATGGAAACGGGATGAATGGTGGTGGATGTTGTAGGTGCTGTTGATGCAGGATTGTAGGTGGTCCTTTGGTTTATGGGCCGGGTTGGATGCTAATAGTTTAAAGAACGATGCGAATGAATTATTAGACAGAATTATTATTCCCTTCGTCTATAATTTTTTTATTGTGAGAAGTTTATGCAACACAACCGAGATAAAAATGATTGTTGCTTTGTTGGTTGATCAACTATTGTCGGATCATTAAAATGCCAAATTTACCCTAATATAATAAATAAAGAGCAAAGTCAAATAAATTTCGGCTTACCTCTGATGATAGGACTTCTTCAATAACTTTCCCAACGGCTCTTTTCAATTCATCTATTTTATGTCCATTGTTACGTCCTGTTACGAGATGATCAGTAGATTTGAAGGACTATAAATTTAAGTGATAGTCAGATCGAGGAAAATTTTGGGATGAGAAATTTGATTGGTGCTCATTTACATAACACTGCATATTGCTAAAAAAGAAAAAAAATATATATAGAAATCGAGCGAAAGTCATATATTCAAGGAAAATATTGACGATACCTTTATCTCCTTTTTCAATTTATCGTTTTCTTCTTTTAACTGTTTTATTTCCTCATCTTTTTGCTATAGAGGAAAATGTAAAGTCGGTTAATTATTTTCTTTAAAAAAAAAAAAAAAAAAAGGGGGGGCTATAATAAAGGAAATAGTTGTAATAGTTGTTCAACTTTTGGTAGATTGATAGATTACCTTAATAACATGGTTCATATCTGATATCTGTTTTTGAACGTTCATAAGCGACTGAAGCGTTCCTTCAAAGTTATTATTAAACATACCCACGGTTTGTTCTGAAGTCTACAAAGGCAAAGAATAACAAACGAGTTTGTGAGTACTTAAAGTTTGAACTTTGGAAAATGACCGAAAGCGGTCAAGAGATCTTTCGGACACGTACAGTCCTGCTGGTTGGTCCGTTTGGGAATTGATTGCTTTCAACATAAAATTCATTTGAGGAAGTTACCATAGCCATATCGGATATATCCTTAAAGAACTTTCTCTAATAAATTCCAGAAAAAGAAAAGACAAAATGTGCGAGAAAGCTTACTTTGGTATATAATACGAAAACAAAAGAAACTAGGGATAATAATAATAATTAAAAATAAAAAAAAAAAATAAAGGGGAGGGGGTTATTTAAATATCCAAATGGTTTTGAAGGAAAGAATTTTTTTGAGAAGTTGAGCTTTGAGTGGTTAAAATATGCGTAGTGGTTATATGTGATCTTTTCGGAGTTCTATAACCTATTTAATATATATAACTTAATAGATTTACTTTGCAGGTGCATAAAAAAAAAAAAATTATTTTTATCATTTAATTTTAAATAGGGAAGTCACAAAAGGAAACTATATTAGGGTTACATATAAAATGTAATAATATACTAGATAAAAGGGCACCAAGTTTGTGACACTTCCCCAAGTTTATTTTACATTGTGTCAAATTGTTGAATATAATAAATAAAATATATTAAAATTTCTTGAATTTGAGCCGGTTTTACCGTATTAGACTTAATTCGGTGACGTTAAGCTGCATTTAAAATTTATAATGGACATATAAAAGTGTTACAAACGTGAAATTCTACACGTTTCTCTGTGTATATATATTTTTATATATATATATATATGAAACAATATATAAAGTGTGGCGAAAAATATTAAATAAGTATTGTAAATAGTTAAGGTACAAGTTCCATCCTTCAATTAGTATTAAAAAAAGAAAGAAGGAAAAAAAAAAAAAAAAAAAAAAATAAAAGGAAAACCCTGAAGATTGCATAATCAGCCTCATTTACTAAAACATGAGAAACATGAGCCCACTTTAAGAGATGATTCGACCTACAGCAAAATCATCGACTTTCAACAAACATAAAATCTAAGGAGATTTTCCTGTAATTAAAATCCACTAATTTATGCGGTGAGACCATTTAAAATTGTCAATCGATCCATTTTTTCCAATTTTTTTTTTTTTTTTGCTTGTATAATTGACTTTCGATCTATTTCCAAAGATTTTCTATTGATTTCATTTTTTGGACTTTTTTATTCTTCATTAAAAATTGCAAAAAAAAGAAATCCTATTCAAGAATAAATGTAATGTTGTACTTACCAATCAAAGGTAATCAATTCAGCCTCTCTTTTGATAAAGGAATGCTTAAGAAAACTCGGGAATGGCATTTCTTTTTGGGGAGTAAAATTCCGATTAACACCTTTTGATTTGAAAATAATATGCATTTGCGTGGCAAAAATATAAGGTCATTAATCTTTTCTTTGCAACACGAGGAAATAAAAAGCAAACCCACAAACACAAAGATCGCATGATGCATATCGCACATGATCTTTCTTTTGGAGACCTGTAGAAAAGAAAAAAAGGTAACACTATATAGAAATTTATTATTAGAAGTTTAACAATCATGTGACTATATATTTTTGATCCATATAATCCTAAATTTGTATTTCATAATGGACCATTTTGTGTAATAAAATCAAGATATCATTTAATTTGTTTTGCTTATTCAGAAATTTTTATCAGATCCCGGGGATTACCAAAAATAAAACGTTAGCTCATTGGTAACGAAATGAAAAATTATTCTCTGATGTTGTTCCTTTTCGATCTGTTATTCGAAAGCGAAAAAAAATTTTCAACTTTTTTTTTGACAAATGGAAAGCGATTTCAAAAAAATCCTGTCGTGTCTAAATTTGTGGCATACATACAGCATACTGTACATTTGATTTATATATCTACATGTATTCGGATGAATTTCGGATGGCTGATTAATCGTAAAAAGGATTTTAGTTGGTAGGACATTTGGTGCGTAATGGAATGAACTTTATGTCTCTCCCAAAAATGTAAACGTGACAACCGTCAAAGAACATTGATTGCTGCTTATAGAAATGTTCTTGTGCACGTGGGTGTCACTGAATCACTGGGCAAAGACGAAAGTCAAAAAAGTAATGAAAAAAATGATCAAGAGATCCAAATATTTTGATCTTGTTTTCAGCCAATTCCCTTAAAATTTGATCTAAACTTTTTTCATAACCAAAGATATTTGATCGCTTTTAAAATTTTCGGTGATTAAAAAGAAAATCCATCAATTTTTTTTTTGCTATTCTCGAATTATTTATCGGGATGATCTCCCTCGGGAATTCAAAAATTTTAGGCGCTTTATTCATTTTTTTTTGTTTCCTTATACATACTATAAAAAATATAGTGTTTAATTAAAAATTTCAGGAAAATTTATTAACAATTTTTTTATCGATTAACCACCCATGTAAAAAAACTTGGCATTGTTAATCTTATCACACACCTTCATACGATCATTACCCATCTTATTCCATTTATTTTAAAGTTTGAGCCACAAAAAATGTTTATTTATTTGTTTACGAAAGGTCGAGTCTGAAGAAGAATGACAAATAAAGGTAAAAAAAAAAATGAAAAAAACCCTTTTACTCTTGATTAAAGTAAGGTAATACAAACATGTCAAAAAAAAGTAGTTTTTTAAAAGAAAAAGAGAAAGAAACTGATTTCTTGTGGTTTTGTTTGTTTATTAAATAAATTATTGAAAGGGAAATAAGAATGTTATTATTAATGGTTTGTAATCTTTTTTTTTTTTTTTCATTATAAACAATTTAGTAAAAGTAACAAAGGAATCTGCGAAGTAACCATAGATAACAAATTTGGTACTTAATACTTTCTTCCAAAATTGTTAAGTAACATCGATTGTACATCACAAGACATTGTCATTTGACTTTTTAGAAATTTGAGATGATCTACGGCCTAAAAGAACCGTTCGTTCGTTGTTGATTGGTTTGCATGATCGTGAATTGGTCATTATGCATTTCCTTTGATTAATTCCCTACTTTAATTTACACATTATTCCAATAGTTTTTCCGTTCCCTTTAGTTCTATAAGGTTAATTTCTTCAATCGAACCAAAGATAGTTCAATTGTTCATTTAAAATGTTGTGCTTGTATGTAAACGAGCAACACGCATCCCCACGCACTTTCACATTCTTTCATACAAATTCTCACACAACAATCCTTATATTTACCGTACAAACAATAGGTTTATCATTAACCGTCAGCTGCGCATTATGTTATCAGATCAGGATTAGTTGATGATGTTGACCACTAATATCATTTAGGAGACACATCCTTTGAACAAATAGCATGCAAATCCTCTAGCGGAAGGATTTAAAAGTCAACGCTAATACGATTCTTTTATTTAACTATTATTACAAATTTGGTTCAATGAAATGTCTCAAAAGTTTCTTTGAACAAACAATGATTACAAAATAAAATGTTAATAGTGACTAAATTCGGATGTATTGTAATACATCAATAACAGGATTTGCTACTATTTCCTGCATGATCTCCGTAGAGAATCAAGGCTCCATCAAGCAATGCCCGGAGTAAGATTCCCAAGACGCCATTTTTATCTCAGTTTTACAATTTTGGCAGTTTTACACCAAAGACCCTTCAATATTTTGCATGTCTCAGATGTATAAGACTCATTTTGGATGAAAACATGTTGACAGAATCGATAATGTGCCCAATCCGACCATTTTTTGGTGTAATCTTTCTTGTTTCATATCTGAACTTTAAACTTTTCAGAGTGAAGTGGCCACAAAGTCCGCTTATGGCTGTTTAATATGAAGTATCGAGACCATTACGCGACTTGTCATTCCAATAGGGCCTTATGTTTTGAGCTGATCTTACTGATGAGCATTTTTTTTTCTTTTTTTGTTTAAACCAACAAACCCGCGAGACCGTGAGATGAATATATAATGGTAAAAAATCAGGTAAATTTTTGACAAATTAATAAAATTTATAAATAAATTTATTAAATGAAGTGCATTTTTATTTTAATAACAACCCCAAATATTTTAAATGAATGAAGAATGAATCAAAATATATCCGATTAGATATTATGTTTCCTTCTTATTACACAAATCAAGCGAACTCAACATAACTGACATAATTAATTTTTACCCACGTGAAGTTTGTTTCCGAGTTTTTGTGAAAGAAATTAAATAAAAAAAAAAAGGCAAAGCAAATGTCTAATTTTTTTTTTTAAAAAATAAAAAAAGTAAAAAAAAAAAAAAAAAAAAAGAACGTTTCATTTGGCGTTGTAATGATAAATGATATTTCTTAATACTGATTTAACAAATGAAATATTTTATGATGTCTATTCTAAAAAAAAAAATAACAATAATAAATAAATAAATATCTCTTAAAAAAAAAAAAGAAAAAGAAAAACCAATGGAAAAGATATTTCCAAAATAAGAGAAAATGAATGAAATTTATTTTTCATTCATCATGCAACAAAGTATTTTCGGTAGTTTGTTTTCAAAACATTTACGGGGCTACAAATAAAAATATAATTAAATTCTTTTTGATATTTATGAGCAAGGAAAGAAATTTTATATTTTAAATCATCCAAAGAGAAAAAATTCTCTATTATTAAATTCTAATAATCAAAGTGAAATGAATAAAACTAATGCGAGCATTATTTCTTTGCTACCTATTAAATTAAACTTTATTTAAATTTCAGGAATGTAGTACATGGTATCTTGGACAACATGGCCGAGTGGTTAAGGCGTCAGACTCGAAATCTGATGGGTTTTACCCGCGCAGGTTCAAATCCTGCTGTTGTCGAATCTATCGATTTTTTTTTTTTTTTTTTTTTTTTTGCTCTTTTGATGGTATTTGTAAGTTTGCGGTCATTTGCAAGAAACTTCACTCGGAATAATCGACTGTTATATTCGAAATATTTGGAATAAATTTCAAAAAAAAAATAAAAATAAAAATAAAAATAAATTTAACTATAAATAAATATATCTCATTGAAATCTAATTTTAATGAATTTCTAAGTTAACAACTAAAACGAAATATGTTGATAAACATTTACATTCATTAATTTATGCCATGCGATTTGTAATTTGTCTTTAATATTACAAATAAACTTTTAAATAAAATTAACCAATGAATTTAAAAACGATTTCTTTAAATCCCTTTTTTAATTTTTTTTTTTACAAACATTAATATAAATAAATTCTTTGAATTTTATTTATTTAAATTAATATTTATACTATACAATAAAGCATATTATAATAAAATTCAATATTATTTTACCGAATTAAAACTAATATTGGTAGTAATTTATTTACTTTGTTATTAAATTTCTAAAAAATAATAATAATTATATATATAATTAATTTATATTATTTTCATATAAAAATAAAGTCTATTTTTACTAAGTCTATACTCAACAATAAAAATGTAATACTTGAAAAATTTTCAAAACTTTAAAAATAAAATTTTAGAAAACTTTATATTTTTAAGTAAGCTTTATTAAATTAATAGTCAGTTTTTTGAAAAAAAAACCCTTATATAAAAATTATAGATATTTAAAATTGTATAATATTTATATAATTAGCTTAAATTTAAAACAAATCAAATCACCTAAAATAATTTTATTGATCTAGATTATTATAATTTTGTTTAACATTAATATTATTATAATATCTATTAAAATTATCACTTATTTAAAATAATAGATTAGTTTGGTAATAAATAATACTTTAGTAATAATAATAATATAATTAATAAATATAATTAATATTTAATAACTTTTATAATTTCTCTTACTTTATAATATTAAAATTTTCAAATTTATCTTAACTAATTTAATATTTTTTATATTAGCTTTTTATTTACTAATTCAGATTAAATAATATAAAATTAGCATTATAAATTGAAACAATAGTGGGATACCACATATAATATAATTATATTATATGTAGTATCCCACTTAACCTAGATTATAGTACCGCATATAATTTAAATATTACATATAATCTGAATATCACATATGATCTAAATATCTCATATAATCTGAATATCACATATGATCTAAATATCTCATATAATCTAAATATCACATATGATCTAAATGATGTGATCTAATTATCACATATAATCTAAATAATACAGTCTGAATACCACATATATTCTAATATTTTATTTTTTTCTTATATTATTTTTCATTCTAACTAACTTTTTAAGTCTTTCTTAGTATTCGTGTTTTTTATACTAATATATTTTATTACCACAATATAATCTAATTATCATATATATATAATCGAAATATCATACTTTTCTTCTTGTTTCTGAATCGTTTACATACTAAATTCTATAATAGAGCTGTTGACCTTCTGTAGCTATTTGGATATCTGGTTTTATGTTAAAGATACTGGCTTTCTGTGCCTGATTGGGTGTTGGATTTTATATTAGAGTGTTTTCCCTTTGCGCTTATTTGGTTACCTTTCTAGAAGCTGAAGTAATGTAAAAAAAAGATGACAGATAGCGCTGTTAATTTGCTACCTTTATTTTCAATAACAGCCTGTCATGCAAAATTTCAGCGATGAGAATGACAAAAACCGTCATCCAAATGCTTTTCATAATTTTATGAGATATTGTTAGACTATTGTTACAATATGAGTAAGCATAATGTTTATCTTATTTATCTTATTTATTTTATAAAGTATATTCTATTCTGTAAGTGTTTCTATCATATTTTTTATCTTAATTGAATATAGAGTAAATATTGGGCATAGTAATATCCTTGTAAATACTATATGTAAAAAAATTCAATTCACATAACTTTCAAGAGATTATATCTGACCTATTTTATTACTGGGATAAAGTGATTTTGAGGTATACAATTTGAAAGATCAAAGCTGATGCCATTTTATAATCCAATTATTGCCTATTTGTTACCAGTATATGTATGCCAATTTTGTGTCTGAGGTTGGAGATGTAATATATATTACCTTGATCAGATCATTTATATCATATCTAAGTATATATCTAGAAAGATGAAGGCTTCTACCAATATTTTATACAATGATTACGGAAAAGCCTTCACTTTTACATATATGCTAATTTCGCGTCTGAAGTTAGAGGTATAATATGTATTATTATGGCCAGCCTATTTATACCATACCCAAGTACATACCTAGAAAAGTGTAGTCTTCTTCTAATTTTTATATAATAGATTACGAAGAAGCCTACACTTTTTAGGGTATACAAAGTTGTATTTTTTTTATAATTTGCTAACGAAATCTTACGCGAAGATTATACTATACCTGAGTACATACCATTAAGATGTAGCCTTTATGCCACACCCAGATATATACTAGTGATAGGGTAGTCTTCTTCTATTATTTTATATAAAGATTCTGAAGAAGACTACACTAGATGACATACCTAAGTATATACTAGTATTAGGGTAGTCTTCTGTTAATATTTTATATAATAATTATATAGAAGACTACCCTAGAGAGAATGTATTTATTTGAGTCTCTGAAGTATTCAAAAGGAGTCAGCTAACTTCATATCTCTTTTTATATACCTCTATATTATGCGAAGGCTATACCATACCCAAATATATATCTAGAAAAGTGTAGTCTTCTTCCAATTTTTATATAATAAATTATAGAAAAGACTACACTTTTCAGATATATCCACTTGTCTTTTATTTATGATTTACTTACTAGCTTGCTATATATCTCTTTTTTCGAAGGATAAATAAAATAATTAAATATTTCAGAAATATATTGTGATATAATAACTTTACCTACTATCAACATGCATACTTCAACTATTTTTGACTAAACTGATCGTAAAACTCTCACCCGCTACAACAGTGCTAAGTCTAATGAATACTTGAGTGATTCAGATAGCTATAATAATGAATCTGATTTGGGATTAGATAATTATAATAACTATGAGTTTAATTATAAGTCAGATAGTGAAGAAGCTCTCTGCATTTCAACCAGTACTATTAAGACTCCATTGGTTCAATCACTAAATGTAAAAGAGCGAAAGATTAATGTGACATATACTTTAAGACAGGAAAAGTTTAATGATAATTTTTCTTCCAAGAACTTGCTAAATGCCATTTGAGAAATTTTTTTATCACCGCCTAGAGATATGTCAGATGAAAAAGGCTTATTAGAATTTCTTCCATTCTATTTATTCCTCTTTTTGAATAAAAAAGGCTTTAGCTTATATAATGCCTATGACCAGAATGAGGTTGAAAATAAATTAGTTATAAAAATCGATCAAGACGATCGAGCTCTAAAGTTTTCTGTTACAGATAACATCTCAGAAGTATATAGTTTACCTGAGATTTATGAATATATTAATGGTCAAAAGCTTTTAAGAGCTATGATTGATATTAATGCGTTAAAAAAAAATATGGAAACTGCTAATATTAAAGGACAAGAAGTATTTATTCAAATCTGTTGCTCTTTCATAAAAGTTTTGTATTGAATTCTTGACTGTGATTGGAAAGATATTTTCAAGTGATTAGTAATTGCTATATCCTTAGACCCTAGTAAGTGTAGTTACTATATTTTGTATGCATCAGTTCTCCTTATTGACCATTTTGAACTCAAAGCACTCATTGAATTAGTTTATACCTTAACTGGTAAAAAATTTGGCAAGTTTATTGATCAGAAATTACCTGATCAGAATTTTAACCTTCGCCTAATTAGTTTAGTAAAAAAAGGTTATATAAAGTGTATTCTTCAGTTTTCACTAAATAATGGCTGAAATGAACTTGATTATGCTAGAGTTCAATCACCTACTAGCTTAGGGTTTGAAGTAAAACCTCAAATGCTTAGTATAGAAAAAATAATAATCTGCTAAGAATATCCGTAGGTCAGGATATATTACAGAAATTTGCAAATCTAGTTTACAAAAGTATTTTAACTATCTTAGAGATTAGACTATTAAAGAAAAGGACTCAAAAAATTTCGTATATTTTAACTGAAAAGCTCTACTAGGGTATTTACTCTGCAAACATATACATGATAAGGATCAGCATTGGTTTGGCCGTATATATGCTAGTAATGGTAAATTCATCGTAAAATGCTTCTGGCAAGGTAGGGATGAATCTGGTGAAGTATTTGAATGTAACCCATCTATTGCAAAAAAAATTCAGTGAGAAAATAAAAATTCCCTGCAACAATCTCATAAGATAAAAACCCCAATTTCCCTAAAGCCTTCATAAAATTCCTATTCTGAACCAAGTATAATGACCTCTTTACAGCGATAGAGATATATGAAGAGAGATATGTAAGACTATTATATTTACATAGTAAATGCGATATTTATGTGAGATCACCTTGGGAAACGGAAAAAATATATATTCTTGAAAATTTAATTATTTCTGATGACGTAAATTTACTAGTGCTGTCTACGCTCAATCTTAAATCATATTGCAATATTAATGGAAATATAAATCTTTTTGATCATAAAAGGGTAATATGTCAGATAGAGAGTTTACATAGCATTACTAACAAATGTAAATGTGGGAAAAAAATGTAATGTCCTCTAATACAATATAACTTATGGCTTAATGAGATAGTGTCTATAATTGCTCAGATACAAAGTCGTTGGTAAGACAATCAATAGAGAAATTATATAAATTAATCTAAGAGACTAGATGAATTATCGTCATGGATAATGTCCTTACTGATCTTAACATAGAATGGATTAAGACCCTTCATAAAGATATACCTTTCTCCATTATTCATAATACCTATTAATCTCAAAAAGGTAAGACATTTCGCCTAGTCTCTAGTAAAGAAACATTATTAGCTGAACTTTGGGATTGAGCCAAGCAAATGACTTTACTATCTTTTGAGAATCAGAAAAGTACTTCACTTATCTGCCATCTCAGAAAAGATGTGCAAGGAATTGTTTGTACTCTTAAGATTGATTTTTCAGAATTACAGATCAAGGAATATCACGGTAAATCTGATCTAATAGAAAAGGCCCATGATTTCAATAACGTAAAAGAATCATAGAGGGATATAGATCTAGTTGCCTATACTAGCACTTTAAAAATAGGAGTATCTTGCACTAACTCTAAGTTTGAACAAGTATTCTGTCTCTTCAATAGCTATATAAAAACTAATACTGGAACTAACCAGATGTTATTTCGCATGCGATACATTAAGGATTATGTATCTCATATCGAACAAAGATCATCTAACGTTTTCATTTTAAAAAAAGGTTATTTCAATGGATGTTAAGTGCTAAACATGAATATCTACTCCATAAACTTCAGAATAGAGGAATATTTTCAGATATAGATTCTATTATTCAGAATATAAACATATCAACTGTTCGATTGTGAGTAACCAATATATTAGAAAGATTCTGTTTTTGACACTTATTTGGTTAGAGAATAGTCAATTTTCTTAGGGAGGCAGGCATGATAATTTCTATTATAGAATCCATTCCTAAGTTTGAAGAAAACGTTATATCATTATCTCAAACCATAAAGGCAAATTCCTCTATCATTAAAGCAGAGGAAATATCAAATATATTTAATGCTATGATTGTCGATCATGAGACTACCGAATTTCTAGAGAATAAGCTAAGAAAAACTTTAGAAAACATGCAATTACTAGACTGACATCATATTGTGGAATGTTATGAAATTTCATTTGAATCATTAACTGAGAATTTCATCTCTAAGTATGGGAATTACAATCACATGAAATGGTTTAAGGCTTATAAGCAATTACAAGATACTGGTACTAACAATAAAATAGCTATTAAAGCTATATCCCATAAAGATTACAGAAAAGATAAGCTCACAACTGCAACCTAGGCTGAGAGGCATCGAATTTGCCTAGAATTATTAAGAATTTGCATACTAGCTAGAGATATCGATAATAAAGTACAATATAAAGCTGATGAAATCAAAATGCACATGAGTTCTCCTAAATCAACATCATATCTCTAGGGTTTAGTGCCTAAAATGGCTCAAATATTTGATAATATAGATGCATCATGCAGTATTAAAAAAATGGGATTAAAAATAATCTGAGCGAAACTTAGTTTATTAAATGCATTCCTTTACGCTACTCATGGATTGAAATTTAAGGCTATTGATAAAAGTCAAAGGTATTATCATTTAGTTGGTTTATTTAATAGCAAGGATGCCTCAAGTTTCCTTTATACCAAACAGGAGAAGAAATTTATTGGAAAAATGGTAAAGATATTTGATATAGATATAGTAAGATCTCACCTGATGAATTATTATTAGGTAATCTTTCTAGTTCTAGCAAAGTTGATAATACGTAAATTTCAGAAGATATTCAGAATTTATTTGATATATGTTAATGCCATGCTCGAATATATATCTAGAAAAGTATAGTCTTCTTCCAATTTTTTATATAAGATTACGAAAAAGACTACACTTATTCAGGTAGGTATCATTAAAAAAATTCTTGCTCCAGTCAGGATACACAGTCATATACTTTGAGATGTAGGCTTCTACCAAAATTTTATATAATAATTGACAAATAATATTTTTTGCTTACTTTTCAGCAAATAATTTAAAAGGGATTCCTAATGCTTCAATTTTCAAGCTAACTACTAATCCTCAAAGAAGTCAAGATCCCCATCGTCCTTATTATCTGACTCAAAAACTGGAGCTTCATAGATTCTGGATGACTTTGGAGCTAAGCCTTTAATTACAACCCTATCACCTAGTATTTTGACCTAGATTGAAGCATTACTATCATCTGACTCAGAAATTGGAACTTCAGGAATTCTGGGTTGAAGGACCTCATCTGGTAATTCAGAGATCTTTATGGATTGAAGAATCTCAGCTTTGTACTTCTACTTCATCTGATAATTTAATAAATAAAATCTAGCCGAATATTTAGAACAACATCCTATAGTAGAAACAGTATATTTACGACAATCACTAATAAGGCAGAGTTTTTTTTCTATGTTTTTTTCATACAATTTCCAGTGCCTATAATACCCTGTAGGATCACAGCACTTATTTTTACAAATAGTATTATCCTCCTTGATATGTACGCAAGTAAAGCGAGTCATAGAAGTATTTTAGGATATAAAACTCTCTTTCACTTTTAATTTTATAATAAAATATATATTTAAATTAATCGGTATTATAATGAGATAAATTATCTTTTCATATTAATGCTATGAATATATTAGATTAACTGACAGAATGTGAGCCTAAGGGTAAAACTCGCAAAAAAATCTATAATTTCAAAACTAATCGCATGATAGCTATTAATAGGCCAGTATATTGTAAATTACTACTCAGAAGGTATATGCATTGGAAAGAAGAAAGGCTTTTAATCACACTTTTACATGAATCACCAATATTAAGATGATATCTTTCTTTCATTTCCTATTGTATTTAGGATATTGTATCAGAAAGAAGTTTACTAGCAGTGGTTAACGAAAAAATAAGCCTATTGCAGATTTTACTCAAAGCTAATTGGCATAACTTCACCTTATGCTGACTATTAAAATTATACTAGAGGCATAAAGAGATAAAAGCTTAGAAGAATAACGTACTCATGAAATTCCTCTATTATCTGAATTTAGCTCCTTCAAAGTATAGGCCAAGTGCTTTATATGATGTATTTATCAAGACAGACATTTTAGGGTCAGAGCATATATTAGCTCTAGTGCGTGTACTTTACTAAAATGTAAATCAATATAGATAATTTATTTATAGCCTTAGAATAGGGATTCCTGGCTATATTTTTTTTTGCATATCCTATCTACCGCAAATTTCAAATCGATGTAAATCCTTTTTTTTCTTATAAATAAATTATTCTTTTGCCAAGATAAAAACTTTGTGAACTAAGTTCACAAAGTGAAATCATGTGAATTTTATTTTGAATGTAAATATACAGTATATAAAATTATTTTCAAAAATGATATTTGAGATTGACTTACTTAAGCAAGAAAATGCTAGACTTATGGCTGAGAATGCTGAATTTAAGGCTAAGTATGATGAGGTCAAGGATGAGATTACAAAGCTAAGGGCTGAGCTCAGGAATAAAATTGAGGAATTAGAAAAGGCTAGAATAGATACTGCTATCGAGAATACTAGACGTGATGTTAAAAATATTAAGCGTGATGCTGAGAATGCTGAGCTTAAGGCTAGAGTTGCAAAGTTGGAGGAAGATTCTAGGCATTCACAAAAGAATTTTTTTCCTAAAAAATCTGCTGATATACCAGATTTCATAGTAGCAAATGAAACAGTACTTACCAATTCGAAGTCATCAGAGGAAAAGACCATAAACTCTTTTTTAGGTAAGGTGAATAAGAAAATAGTTAGTGATAAAATTAAGCAAAAAAAGCTTGCAAAAGTGGAAACCATTTTCTCTGAAAAGGATAAGCAGATTTCAGTTGACAAAAGAGTGCTTTGTAAGGAAAATCAGAAAAAAATAAAGGGAAAAATTCATTCAGGAAGTGACAGAGGAGGCGGATACTAAAATGACTCTAGATGATTCAATACCTTTAGTAGTATCTTTCCAAAGAGAATCAGATTCAAATGCTAATATCATAGAAATGGAAATGCTAACCCTTTCTCTTTTGTATAAAAAACTTTGTGATGCTGTAATCCTTGCTGATAATATGACTTAAGAAGTTATCTTTTAGTACTGCCAATTTGAGAAAGCTCTTATTCAGAGGCGAGGTGAGATTGCAACTGAAAAATATGTTGATCTGAAGTCTAATACAGTCAGTAGAATTCTAAATATAGAAGTTAAAGCTCAACTTCTTGCAGTTACTTTTGATGCACTTTTACGGAAAAGAATTGAGCAGGCTAAGAAGCTCTATATACTTTTTAATACAATAAGTATGGATAAAATAAATCAAATTCATTTCTTCTCCACTAATTCTATCTCAAAAATAATGTATAAAGACATCCAGTATATTATAGACAATATGTCCTTTGATTATAGCATTCATATGGAGCCACAACTTTGTGAACTGAATTCACAAAGTAATAAGAAAAATTCTGACTTATTACATATCACTAGTTCAGTTATGCTTACTGAATCTCAAATTCCCAATGAATCTGCCTTGAAAAAAATTGATATCAAGGTGGTATTACCTATTTATCAACCTGAGTCTAGTTTATGACTGCACCTATTTCTGCAAAAAGATATTAGATCAATATCCTAATTTAAATATAGAATGTAATAGTGAAAATTTTGATTATTATGAGATTACTGATGAGATATCATGCGGGAACTACATCTGCTCATTATGCAAATTAAGTCATGATAAAGAAGAAATAAAAGGTGAGTATAAAACCAGATCTTACCTTATTAAATGTGAACAGCGTGAAATTGAGATAACTGCATAGTCCCATTATTTACAATACTATATTTACGTTTTTCTTGAAAACTATTTTTTTACAGGGCTAATTCATGTTAACTATTACTAAATTAAATTAACTTACATTCATATAAAAAGGAAAATGACTGTGTCTGATAAAATACTAACTGCCAAATATCTGGATTAGCACGCTAAATTAAGTGGATTACCAAGTATTTTGTCAAATAAGTTTCATTTCAAATTATACAAAAAATATAAAAAAGAAACTGGAAATGAGCTGTGACAACTAACAGAAGTACATAAATCAAAAGTTATAAATTCAAAGTCAGAAAAAAGACCCATTACCTTCGAAGCTAAACCTAATTCAGAATTAATTATCAAATCAGTCTTAGAACACTTTTTATACTTAAAATTCTGAAATAGTTTTAGGGAAATTGATAATTATAATTTTGCATCACTTCAATTGTGAAGCTCATCATACCCTATTTGCAATAGAAAATATGGGAATTATGGATTACATGGCTCATAGTACTACGAAAATAGAAATCAGTTCCCTTATGATCCTGAATTAGTGAAGTTACTATCCTAAGATAAGTTAGAATATTGTCTTACCTGCAACATTTCAAGCAATAAACTCAAGTTTGCAATTATGGCTTATAATAGAAGAAAAAATATTCATATATTTCTTTTTTTTCAAACCACGTGAGTGGCTTATGCAAAAAAAACTGAAATCAGATGCACAATTAATATCAGGAAAATTTTTGCCAAAATTTTTCTGAGTACG
The DNA here is from genome assembly GCA_910592005.1 of Funneliformis mosseae. NCBI lineage: Eukaryota > Fungi > Glomeromycota > Glomeromycetes > Glomerales > Glomeraceae > Funneliformis > Funneliformis mosseae. Next base: position 22,810 of record CAJVPP010000675.1, read on the forward strand.
TCATTGAAATTAAAGTTTATCATATGATTAACAAGTAGATCCTACTTCTATTGGTTAGAAGTGTGAAGAGTCTTCACAATTATCATATGATATAGCATGTATTATGGATACATCTCCTTTGCTTTAAGCTAGAATAGATAAATATTGTTTGAAAAAATAATTGTGTATAATAAATAGTTTAAAGTCATAGAATAGCATCATATACTTAGGGCTAGTCTCGCATCATGTAATTTTTAGCTTAATGTATTGCAAATAAAAGACATTTAGGCTACTAAGTGACTCGAGTAATGTAGTTAAATATTTTTTCTCATGACGATTTAATATATATATAGTGCTAATTTTTATTACTCATATGTTAATACAGAGTAATTTAGAAAATCTGGATCAGCAAATAAGATTACTAGCGAATATTCAGGGATTTTATTTTCAAACTTTCTCGTATATTCTCAAAATTATTACGTATATTATTGTAAAAGGACCCCTTGATGATCTTTACATATGGGTAGCATTAAATTTTTTATTGTTAAATTAAGGAGAGTCTGTTAATCAGATTTTCATGATGTGATCATATTAACGTAATTTTCCCAAAAGCATATAACAAAATCGATTCTGTGAATTATATAAAAAGGTGATGAGCTAGTTAGGGAAGTTACAGATATTATGTAATATTATATAGGGGGAGGGAGGTTAGAAATGTCTTATGTAATATGAATTTCAAAAATGGAAATATGTAATACATAATATATCTACTTTCTATTAGACGATAAAGACAATAAATAATAATGAGTTGAGTGATACAAATGCCCTTCAAAATAAAATAAAAAAGCTGACAAAGCAAATGAATTTTAAATTTTTATAAAAGATAAGTTTTATTTTATTCAAATTTAATATTTTATTTTATACAAAATTTTTAACTGTTTTATATAGGAACAATGTATATTGGATCTTATTGTGTCTTGGGATTCTTGGGATGAGCAAAATGCCTGTGGTTTGCAAGAAAAACATAAGTAGAAAAGTATTTTTTACATGTATTACATTCAAGCTTTATATATTATTCAACACTAATTGAAGAACAATGCTCATCGTACTTCATTAATTTTGTTGAATTTAGGTATTGTGCGATATGTATTGGGTTCAAAAAATGGTTGTCTTTACCTTGAATTATAGGTGAAAGGAAACTATTTGTTGGTTCAAAGAAAGAGGCAACTTCAGGGGCTCGTTTTTGTGAACAGCATTCTGAGTCTTTGCATTTTTGTATATTTAAGGAATATTTGCACAGTTGTGTTTTTTTTCAATCTAAGCCCATGATACCAGTTCAGCAATTCCTTCAATGTCTCTATTCTCTCAATACTCATCTTCATCACAAGTTTTCTCATTATTGCTGTCATTGATTTCTGCATTTGCCTCAAAAATTATATCTGAATAAGAGACTGGTCGCTCGTCAATATATTCAGAATAGACAGGTTTACCAAAAATTTTATCACGTCGCCAAATAGTACACAAAGCTTCACTAGTATATCGAAAATTTTGTAGCCTAAGCTCTTGATTAACAACTTTTCCTTGAGTATCAAGATGTTTGCCAAATGTATTGATAGGTAAAGAGATTCCTGCTAGTCTTTTAGACAAGGTTGTCATATATCTTTCAATAGAATTAAATGCAGATTGATCTAAGGCATGAGTTCGTATAATTAGATAGTCGAGATCCAATTTTTTAAATAGACGGCAATACTGATATATATTTTTGAGATATCAGGGGTTTTCGTCTGGTCCTCCATTTACTAGTATTACCCAAAGTGGTTTGATCATATCATTTATTTTAAAAACTTCTTTATATTCTCTCATTAATACAAGGTTAATCAAATCTTGCATATGCGTTAAAGAATTTGTACTAATGTATCACTAAAGTTGTACATAAATCGCAAGTTGCCTCACCCTCATTGTGTCATTTGAATCAGCCAGATTGATCATTAAATAAACACTTAGAATTAGCTTTTGAGATACACCAATCGAAAAATCATGATCTTCTACTTCTACAGGCTCAGCAATTAATTGTACTGTTTGAAACGTATATCCTACAGCAGGTATGCCAACATTAACTTTTGCTTTATCATCTTGTGATATCATGACCATTAGATTAGGAAATGTGCTCGCAAATGATTTTGATGCTTTTATTGAGGCTAAACAATAATGTGAATCAATGTGTTCTTTTTTTTTACTTCGTAAAACATTAGCTATTCTGACTATTGCGGGATGATGATGAGCTCTTGCTGCGATAGAAGTTCTATTATTTGGTAACATATAATTGCGAAGTATGCTCATCGATAAGTATTCATTATAATTATTTTCTAACTTCTCTTATAAATGTACTATTGATCTAACTTTAATTATTTCTTTTCTTCTTTTAGCATCAGCTACACTGAATTCAATTGAACTGTGTATGTGTTCAAGAAGATCAAGATGTTCAAAAAGAACTGAAGGACGGTCAGCATGATTGTATATAACTACTTCATTTTTTTTATTTACATGTTTTGCTTTTTTTGATCTAGATTTTTGCTGATAATCTGCATTCCATTTAAGTTTTTTCAAATCATTTTTTTTTTCAAGATCATTTTTTAAATTTTCAATACACGTATGAAAGTCCTACGAAGCTAAAAATCATTAGTGGCACCACAAAGAGAAGTAAATTCTACTAATTTTTTTTCAGCTTCTTTTATTTGATCAAAAATTCTTTTTTGGGAAGGAGCATTTGCACAAGGTAATTCATCTAGTTGTTGAATTAGTAATAGAACTGTTGTATTTATTATATTCGCTATATCCGCATGTGATATATCAACTGTTTGTGTTGAACATCTTGTATATAAAATAGGAAATTCTTGTATAGAAATTGGCGTATTAAAAAAATCTTTGATTATTTTTTCAATATTTTTGTTTTTTTTGTATTTTTTCCACTCTAAGTTTGCTTCACAAAATAGGATTTTACGATTGTAATTAGGATTTTTAGCCAGAACCATTTGTCTATATGTAAAAGCATTACAAAAATGATGATAAATAGAATTTGGTTCCTTATAACAAAAGTTTTTAATAAATTTTGGAGTTGAAAGATAGCTTTGCATTTTGAACTAATACATGAAATAAATGCAAAAACAAAATGAACGTGTAAAAATTGAAAACCGCAAAAATCAGGAGTTGTCATTCCTTTTTATGATACCGTAAAATTATAGGATAATGCTAGTGATTTGAATCTATCGCTAAATAATTCAATACTAAAGATATCTTGAGTCTAATCATGTTTATCATCAACTAGACTTTTGTTCTTATTCATATGATCAGATAACTTCAGGTCTCATTGTAAAGCAATGAAAATTGACATTATAAAAGATAATGTTTTTGATAGCTTTTTAAAAAGTATCTTATTTAATGTTTAATAAAGTAAATGGGTAGGTTTTTATGGTAGTTTCAAACCTAATTAATGATTGTAAACTTACTACAGCTAACATAAGTAACCGTTGCTTTAAGTTCCAACTTCTGTCTTAATGAATATTCGTGTAAACAAATGATTTCATATTTTATGGGAAAGAAAGAATTCTTTGAGGCGTAAAGTTCTAATCATTTAAGCTTTTCTTAAAAATGTTTCACTATTCTATAAAAGTATTAGGATGATTAGTTGGTATCTAAACATCAACCTTGGTGTTCTAAATAAAATAAACTTTAGTCTTTCAAGTTCAGGTCACCTGACATACGCATATATTTTGTATCTTTATTTTGATTAGTTAAAATTAAATGTCTTACGTTGGGGGAAGGGAGGGTCCGTTTCTAGCAAAATTATATTATGTAATATCTATGACTCCCCTTAGTGAATCCTTTTATCCACCTTGTGTAAGTAAAACGAAAAATCAAAACCAATCTAACATACCATTATTTACATCATTATAATATCCTTGATCAAACAAACTCCTATATTCCACAAAACAATAATAAGGTATGTTGATTTTATTGCTTGGTTAGCTTCTTGAGACATGTCATCACAATGTTAATCAATTTTCCTGTCTCTATAGATGTTCCAAAATAAAATGAATATATTACTCTTCTTGCTATGTATCGGCATTCTGATCTTTGCTGAGAAAATCTCTAACAATCACGCGTACAATAGACGCAGTGAAACTATTTACTTAACATCAACAAAATTTAGCGTAGTGCGTTTAATAAATTTTCACGTGTCAAATTCTTAGTATTTGGTGCAGTATCGTACTAGTAATAAAAAAATCGCATTAAGTAATAAATTTCAGGCAGAATAGAATGTTGCGAAAATTAATAGTAACGGTAAGTGTAAATCAGAAATATTATTTTTTTTTTATATCAGTTGCTAATCTCACGAATTTATGCTTGTAGATTCAAAATTACTTAATCTCAGAAAAGTTTTCTTGCAGGAAATAATCTTTTATATAATTTGTGCGGGTAAGAATGATATAGACGAAAATTCTGTAGATATGTGTGGGAAAATTTATTTCAGAAATCTAGTGTAGGGTAAGAATCTCGTAGATAGCAATAGTGATAGAAATAAATTAGGTATAGAAGTTTATAAAAAGTCTGAAATAGATGCTGGAACTCGTATTAAATAGCCTAAGATCTGCGTACTCCCTTCCTCTTTGATAGCATCATATGCTTCTCTAATATTTTCTGATTAGTTGTATCTAAAAAATAATCAATAAAGTTTCGTCAATGATCAGAATCATGTGACTTATCAACGGATCATGTGATATTTCGCATACCAAAAGTAGACGGTTATGCCAGAGACCCAGAAAAATTCCATTTTTATAATAAATGAATAAATCGGAATTTTTGCTGTATAATAGAGTAAAATGAAATTTTTTGAATTTTTGATAAATTTTTTATGACACGTGACAATTAACCAATAATAATCACAGATCAGTGGAAAAAATTAATTTAAAATCTTTTGAGTAGAAGGATTATCGTTATGTATCCAATAATTGTTACAAAGATAATGGAAGAATATTTAAATTTTTGCATAATTT
>CAJVPP010000676.1:0-27836 GCA_910592005.1 Funneliformis mosseae
GATTTGAAGTTTAAATTATGATTGGATAATTTATAGATCACGAGATCCATATCTTTTTATTCTAACGTTATTGAATAAAAAGGTATTTTTATTCTAATATTAAACAATAGTTTTAAAACATAAAAAACATTACTTTATTAAATAGTTATAAATGTATTCACTGTGAAATAGTTTGCCGATACCTGATGCTAAATGACTGAATTATCTTTACATGGAATTTACCAAGCAAATTAATCATATAAAAAAAAGATTAAATTTTGATTCTATATGATTTATTCAATCAAAAACATCACGTCCAATTATTCTTTTAAGTATATTAATTTAATTGTATTACAAAAAAATTTATAATGTATTCAGCAATCACTTGTTATTGCTGGTACTTGGCCCATTATTCCAAGAGAGATAGGTATGATCTCCAAGTTTTCTAAAAGAAAAAAAAAAATCATAAATGATTAATATAAAAACTTAAAAATATCATGATTATCTTCATCTGTGTACCTTGGCTTATATAAATGTCTTGCAGTAAATGCACATCCGAGTAATATACAAAGAATTCCAACAGCCATATAAGCGTAACCCAAGAAAGGATTTCTTCCACCAAGGAAAGAAACCGTGGAAATCACAAAAGACTTAGTACCACCATATTTGCTTACAGGGAACACTTTTTTTTTTAAAAAAATAAAAAAATAAATAATAATTAGATTTAAAACATGATCCATAGACAATTTCAATTAATTATTTCAAGCAGATATATTAATTACAATATTCAATCTCGACTTGATAATCTCCACTTAACATCTCTTGATTCTCATTCTTTCCCCATAATTTCCTAAAATCAGGAAGACCTGCAGTGCGCATCCAAACTTGAAAATGCTCATCTGTTTCAATGTCAGGTGGAGGAAATTCTTCAGTATAAGTGCCATTAGGATATCTTGCAACCCAATCCAAAGGAGGGCGAATTTGATCAAGGCTGTATTGGGTTTTTTTATATTTCTCTTTATCAGAAGGCCATGCAATGCTTTCATTAGAAAATGTATAGGTCACATTTTGAGCACCGCTGACAGGTGAAACACGAAGAACAGGATCGAATAATGTATCTATAAAAAAAAAAAAGATGAAAATTATAAACCTGAATGGACATTAAAACTTAATTATACCTGCCTTAAATAAAAAAAAAAAAAATCTATCATAATCTAAATATTAAATTGGTCTAACTTATATATATACTCTTTGGCTCAAAAAAAAAAATGAAAAAGATAATTCAGAAAAGTAATTCAATATAATTAACTTCTCTTTTTACCTTTCATACTCTATCAAAAATTAAGAAATAATTACCATTAAATTGGGAATTAGCAATAAGACCACAAGGATAGATAATCTTGCCGTCTTCACCAACGTCCATCGGTTTACAATTTCCAGCTTTAATCGTATTTGCAGGAACAGCTTTACCTTTAAGCTGTTCAGCATCAAAACTTTTAACATATCTTCTATGATTTTGATAAAAATTTGTTAACCTGTAATACATGAAAACTGGTGGTTTTAAGGTTTCTGGTAAAGTAAATCGAATTAAACAGTTCCAAACAGCTTTGTCTCCAGTTGGATTTCTTTTTGGCGGAAGAAGTTTAATAATTTTTGCCCATGATACTTTTATTTGGGAATCATCTGGAAATGAAGATGTTATAAATCGAGCTGGCGTGTCACTAAAAATGGGCTCAGCACCTAGAGCATCAGCGGGTTCTGGAGATAATGAATCACAAAAAGTATAATCAATTTGTAATTCTTTGACCTATAATAAATTGAAAAAGATTACTGTTGAGGGCTTTTTTTTTTAAATAAAATAAAATAATCATAAAATAAACGAACAACACAACTATAAAAAAAAAAAAAAATTAACTACATTATTACTAGCATAAAATAAAATGGCACCAAGGGGTGCAAAGATGATTCCGATTATAAAAAATGTGGGAAGGACGGTTTTTGGTGTAAGAATCGGTTGCCATGCCTTTAAGCGCTGTTGTTTAAAGGCAGTGTCTAAAACAAAAGCCCAAAGAATAAATAATCGCTTAAAAAGTGTAAAGAATAAAATTTAATATAATGGAAATGTACTCACTTGCGGGCTTACGGCTCTTTGTTTCGGGAGCCATTTTTAATTAAAAAGGTAGAGAAAGGAAAGAAATGTTTTGACTTTGTTGCAAATCGTAGAATGTTCAAAAGTGTGGCACAATAAATGTGAAGTAATTACTTTTCGTCCGTGTTAAGAGAATTTTCTGAAATAGGTTTTTTCAGGACTTGATTTATCCCTTGAACTATCCCTTTTTAATCACAATGTATGACAACACATGGCTTATTTATTTATAGATATTGTATGGATTTATATTTAATAGGTTGTAATTGAAAATTTTTTAATTAACTTGCGTCTATCTGATCAGCAAATTTATGCTAAAGTGAATAAATACAAAAGAGGGAAAACTTTAACAATTAAATAAAACAATCATAAATTATTCATATTTGATACTATATGATTTCTCAAGATATTATGAATTGCTCCTAAAAAAAAAAGGGAAAAGGAAGTCAGGCAAAAAGAAGTTTTGATATTTACATACAAAGTTAAGGCATGAGATGTCAATAAGATACTTACAATTCCTTAACTTTTGTAAGACACGTTTCATATTGTTCGTTATATTCGTTATTATCTTCAGTTTTACGATCAGGGACAACCATAATAACACTTGTTGGACGTTTCGTTGCACATGAGAATCCAAGATCAGCTCGAGATGGAATGAAAACAAAAGGTATTTCATTATCCTCACATAAAACTGGGATATGCGAAATCACGTCCATTGGGGAAACATCTCCCGCCATCACGACAAAGCTGTTTTATTATTAATGAAATTAAAAAATCATAATTAGAAACGTGGTAAGAATAGAACGAATAAATTGATTGAACAAAAAATAATCAATCACCCTTTCTGCTGTTTACGTATAGCCTTGACAGTTTCCTTTACACCACGCCTACATTGCCGTTTTTTTGCAGCTAATCGATTGAATATTTGCAAACGCGTAAGCAAAGGTCCCATGAATATTCTAGAATAATCTTTCAATAGCGTCTTTTCATTTTACCTTGTCTGACCGTTTTCATTATCTCCAGAGTAAATTCCTCAGAGGCCAAGGGTTGTGCAAAAGGTATTAGAGCTCTCAAGTCATAATGTACAATTAAACCTTTGTCTGATTTAGTTTCCACTGGAGTTTCAACTTTGGCTATTTTCGCTACAGGTAGATCAACCTCCATTGCATTATCATCATTTACAATACTCTTTTTACTCCCTTTACTCTCTTTATGTTTTGAAGAATGCTTTTCCTTTTTTTCCTTATGGGACTTTTCTTTTTTTTCTTTCTTTTCTTTTTTAGTTTTAGGTTCTTTCTTTTCTTTAGGCATCTTTTTTAAATAAAATTTATTGACAAAATTACCAAAATAAAAATTTTTTTTTCGACACCGAGAATTTATACACGTGAACATGAGAAATCACGTGAAAATTGATTTTTTGTTGTTTTTAATAATATAAATAAAAGAATTATTTTTGATCTATTGTATATACAAATTTTTTTTTTTTTGTGATTAAAATATATTACTATATCTACTTTTGCTTTTAGCTTGTAATCTAAATTTAATCATTTTTGAATTAATTGATGTAATTCTAGCGTACATTAGTCTCTTGTTTTGTTTAACTAACAAAAACAAAAAAAAAACTTACAAAAAACCATAGTTTAAAGCTATATTTATTTGATTGATTTGATTTGATTTGAATTTTTTTTTTTTTCCAACACTATAGAGTATTTCTATAGGACAAATGTGCATGTTGATGATCATCACCAGTTAAATTCCAATTTTTTAGAAACAAAATAAACTTAATAAATAAACGAAAAGCTCACGAATATATAAAAAAAAAAAAAAAAAAAAAAAAACAACCGGTTCGTTAACTTTTCTCGGCAAATAAAAAAATATCAAATGTAGGTGACAGGATAAAGATCTTAAAAACTCAGAATGCAGAATGAAAGATAATAAATGAATGTGAGAAAAGACTCACGTCCAAAGACTTTTTGATAATGAATTCTTACAACGAAATCTTGAACTCCAAGCGCTTGATCTGTTTTTTTGATAATGGATTTCTGCAAAGGGAGCACACTTTTTGAGTTTTTAAAGCAGTTGTGATGCAATTAAGACAAAATATATGACCACAAGACGTTGCCGAAACATCTTTTGGATGGTCAAGACAGATCGCACACTTGAGTTGAAGACCTCTTGAGGGTAAAAGGGAACCTGTGGAGGTAGGTAATTGAAAACCTCTTGAGGGTAAAAGGGAACCTGTGGAAGTAGGGTTTTGTAGACCTCTTGAGGGTAAAGAGGAACCTACGGAAGTAGGAGTTTCTGAATCATCGTCAATGACAATTATTTCCGTTTTAGGTGCGTTAACGGTTGGTGAGTGTGTGTTCGGAGAGGACGTTAAATCTACAATGTTGCTTGGATATGGGTCGGCAGTACGATTGCCGGGGTAAGGTGGAGAGGAGAGGTCTATCACTTCTATATCGGGGGAAAGAGTACGTGGAGTCCTAGAACGTTCAAGACCAATGGAAAATACTGAGCGAATGGGAGGTAAGGTTATTCCACCATGTGGAGAATTTTCTTGCGGCAAAGAAATAGGAGGCAAAGTTACTCCACCATTGTCTCCTGTATTAGGCAAATTAAACGACTGTAAGTATGAAGAAGAATCCTGGATGGAGCCCGTTTCCGCGGTACGTCGGACGGTAGGATGTGGTGAATCGTTTCTTAGGGGAGGCAGAAAGATTATCGGATAATCTTCTTGTCGAGAGGCTAAAAAGATTCAACACATGATTTATATTGGAAATGAAATTAAATAAAAAAATTTCTAACTAATATGTAATTCGAAATTTATACATACCTCCTTCTTCAGCCCTTATCGCTCTACGCTTATTAGGTCTTGACATTATTTGGGGAGCAGAAGTAGACGGTTCCGTTTCTAATATTAGGGGAAGAAAAATAAATTGGTTAATTAATATCTATAAAACGAATCATGTATCTATTACAAGAAGGTTAACACTAACCATCTAATACTGCTCTGTCCTGCGTTCTTTTATTTCGACGTAACGGTCGTGATCGAGTCGAAGTACTTCCAGCTCTTGAAGCTGTGCCAAAACTTTCAATATCCAACTGTATTAAATTTTGTGACTGACTTGACGATGGCAGTCCTGTAAATAAGAAAGTAATGTTAAGCAATCATTGTAAATCGGTTTTAAAATTCATTGTAATTATTTAAATTCTGTATAATTCGACCAACCGTATACTTCTTGCTTTGGTTCCATTGGATCTTGACTTCTTTTCTGTGCTCTGATAGTGGCCCTTGTTCTCCTATTTATGTCATGCGAACTACCTTGTTCTGAGAACGCATTGGTAGTTTGCTTTTGGTATAAGTTTTATTTTAAAAAAAATATTAAAGTAAGCGAAACTAATATTATGAGATAAATAAAAAAAAAAAAAAAAAAAAATTTAAGAAATTATTATTTATATACCCGTGAGCCCATTTTTCGTATGATAATATTAAGATTAGTTTTTTTTTAAATAATTGATTTCAGAGTGTTCTTGTTCAAACAAAATAAAACTTTTTTTTTTTCCCTTTTTTTTTTTTTTTTTCAATAAGTTGGCTTGAATATTTGATAAACAGATGATACGATTAAACAAAATAACAAAATTTATATACGTTCTTGATGTTTCACGACAATACATAATGTTACACAAAATATAATAAGCAAAGAAAGCCTGAATCATTGAATCGAATTCGATAAAAATACAATGACATAGTATCACGCGATTAACGAATTCGTATTTATTTAAATAGTTAAATCGAGAAACAAAAAGGCAGGTTTCGATAAGGTCGAAAATAATTCGAAAGTTCGGAAATCCGTGTAAATCATCAGGGAAATATGATGTAATTATCCTAGTCTATATAACAAAATTTTTAAGGATGTTGCTCGTTTCAGAGATTTATATAAATTATTATTTTTGGTAGAATTACGGATCATATGATTTACTATATCATCCCATTAGCAGTAACACAATATCAATTACATTGGTTGTACGTACGGGATCCTTTTTATGAAAGCATTTTCCGATAATCACGCGAAAGGGCGGATAGAGTCCGTATGTGCCAATCATGTTCCAAGTTTATTATTTTACTTTGAAATGTTTGATAAGATTATTGAAATTCCTTGATTCAATATTATTTTTTTTTTGTGTAAAATTTATTATTAAGCAGGTACAATATATTTTTAATTCAATAATATATTATTTCATCTTGCGAAAGGTTTGTGCATGCAAAGATGCCACGAGTAGTCATTTCAAAAATTATTTTAAGGTTTCGTTGATCGACGAGAAACATTCCTTGCTTTATTAACACTTGAGATAAGGAAACTCGAATTTGTAGCTGTTATTTGCAGGTAATATTTCAATTAAATCAACACATGCTCTGTCAGTCTGTCTCAATCCGTAAATCCGCCAAAATTTTCAATTTTCAAGCAATCTTTAAGATTTCTTGATGCACCTCCTTATTTTCAAAATTGATCGTGGATTAAGTAGGTTGTTTAGCCGCAAACCAACGGGAATTACTATAAGAAATAAAGAATCATACTAAGATTCGTTTCATGCTTGTGATATTATATATTATGGAAACCAGCGAAATTGACGTTTTCTTCTTCCGCAAGTTTACGTGTTTTATTGATAATTCTTAATACTTAAACTAGGTCCTCCGGAAATATCTAGATAGGTAAGGTTTTGTGTATTTCCATTATGGTCTTCAAAGACTCTTGAAAATGGTTTACCGAGTTTAGTAAACAGGCTGCCTAATAAGGAAATCAGTAATCAGTAATGTTCATAGTGCATTACGCACCTTAATTCTGGTCAATTCATGAATTTGAATAAATGATTTTAACCGAATTCCCAAATTTATACTTTTATTTGCCTTACAAAGCCTAATACCTATATCACAAAAAAAAATGATGGTATACTTTATATCTCGCAGTTATGCGCGCTAAGAAACATTTATATTTTGATCACTTATTTTTACCCGACGATAGATAATACTTTTATTATAGATTTCTTATTTAGCTGAAAAATGGAAGAACCACAAAAAGATCCACAGACAACAACGACACCACCTCCCTCAGCTGTTTCAACCCAGGCAGTTGTACAAGATGTAGTTATGGAGGAAGCTACTACAACCGCCAACACTAGTAATAGCAATAACGAGAAAGAGGACAAAGTTCAAACTGACCCGGCGACTACTGCTGTGAACAACCAAAGAATTGTTGAAGAATTTCAATACCTTTTGGAGAAGAGTCAGCAATTATTTGCAGGTTTAAGGTAAAGACTATTCGCTACACGCAGAATTCTTGACCTTTTATAACGAATGGCTTAGGGGAAACGTGATATATGCAGGGATTTACCACCTACCGGTGGTCGTCAATGGCAACCGTATTTCCAACGAACTTTCGAAGTTTACACAAAGGTATTTCTTATGAGCCTGATCAATTTTTTAGATTAAGTAACGCGCGTCTAATGATCTTCTACTTTGTCTCTAGTTATGGAAATTTCAGCAACAGAATAGGTGATTATTAATTTTTAGATACTTTTACCTTTCTAAAAGGTTCATTCATTAACCATCTATTTTGTAGATTTGTGTTGGAAGTTAAAGAAAATTATGGTCTTAAACGATGGGAAGTTGGCGAAATTGCTTCGAAAATTGGCCAACTTTATTATCATTACTAGTATGTTCTCTTCCTTATTAAATTAAAGAAACTTTAGAATATGGACTAATTCTTAACCTATTCGTAAATTTATAAAGCCTACGTACAAGTGAGACAAATTACCTTCACGAATCATACATATTTTACGAGGCAATTCGTGAACGTTCTTACTTCAAGGATGTCCTTGACGTTAAAAAGTTTGTTAAACTATATATATATTTTTTTTCAATTAAATTTTTTTTATTCGATAGTTTTATATTTGATACATTCATACTTGATGAAAAACATTGTTTAATACTTTACATATAGCCCGGCATTAATGATCAAAAAATTGAGATATTATGCTCGATTTATTGTTGTTTGTCTGTTGTTGAACAACAGGGATATCGTACAAAAATTAATGGATGAATTGAGTGGTCTTGTTGATGACTATATAAAAATTTTTAAACCTGTTGATTCAAATGAATGGCAAGGTGTCCTTAATGAAATTGCAAATTTCTTAGAGGTAAAAAATATTAAAAGATTAATGTTAATGTTGAATTTTCATACGTACATACTTTAATGTGATGCTTATTAAATTATATTATTAGGCCGAAAAGAAGCTTGTTCCAGTATCAACCGAAGGTCATCTTTTATCGGTGGTACGTAGATTACAAATTGAACGTAGTCTTAGGCTTGAAAAAGATGGTACACCAAAATTGAAACTTCAGGAAGCGATTTTGGTTGGCAATTACCAAAACCAAATCAAATTTTCGGAGTTGACCCTTGACATGTATCACATACTACAGTCACTTGGTGAGCATTACATATGTCTCTCCCTAATGTTAGTCACTAATGTTGAATCTTATTTTAACTCGATTGCTTTTCTTTGCAATTGGAATTTTAAGAACGTGAACCGGCGCCTCTAAAATCTGCTCCTCCGAAGACTCCAGGTTCTGAAGTTCCCACGGTAAACGAAAGAGTTAATAGTAAAGATGATACAAGTGCTGAAGAACAAAATGCAAATACTTCTACCGATAAACCTGCGTCGCGAAGAGTTAATCCACATAAATATCTTCTATATCGACCGACGTTCAGTCAGTTATTAGTATATATCGCTACTGCTTTTAAGGTATGTGTTTGATTGGTCTATCTTTATTTTTATTTTTCGGTAAATCTCTTACATATATATATGCACTATTGTATTGGTTAGGAAATTAATGAAAATTCCGCATTATTACTTTACATTTCTGCTGACGGATCTAAACGCTCAAGCAATAATGAACAAACCTCATGTAATGGTAAGCATGAAAAATGTGAATGTAAAATTTCGAAAAGTCTATCTAATAATATTTTTTAAATCTAGGATATAATGGTGGTGTTGCAACAAGTTCTCGCAAACCTACGGATAAAACAGATTCTTCGGATAGTATCGGATTAATTAATTGTTTGCATCCGGCAGATTTAGTGCCATTCTCCCGTAAACCATTATGCCTAATAATCGACAGTGATAATAGCACTGCCTTTGCGGTATATTTCTATTTATGGCCATTATTACACGTGATTTGATAGAGATTGATTTTTATTTCTTTTTTTTGAAATATTATTTAGGATTTCCCTAGAGTTTTTAATCAACCGTTCCTTTGTCTTATGTCGCCTGTGGAGTATCCTTCCTCTATCACTGGTAACTCTGACATTTTAATCAGGATTCATGTATCATATTATACCATTTTTTTTTTATTCAAATCGTAAACATGTTATATAGACACGCCTCAGATTGGTAGCCTTTTCACCTTGTTTCTCCATGCGCCGCTTCTTGGGTTTGCCTTTATTTCTGACCTTGGACAAATAAGTTCAGAAACTTGGGAAAAATGTGTAAATCTTGTCGCAGAAGCCGAGTTAAAGATTGTAGAATTATTCAATTCATCTAATATTGGTAAGATCTATTATTATATTGAATTTCACTCTGATAAAGAAATTGAACTTTTGAGCCCTTTTTTGCTTTTGTAGAAAAACCATTAAAAAGGTTTTTACAAGATGATTTCCTTCGCCAATTCCTTGTGAAATTTGTATTGTGTCAATCAATATTAAAAGCCCACATTGCATTTAAAGAAGAAAAGGTAATCGTTATGTATTTGATGATTTGAATATGCTTGGTTGATTTAATAACAAAATTATATTTTTAATTTTTTTTATTAGCATTTTCTTACATCTTGTCCACAATTACCTTCATCGATATATGATTCACAAGAATTATTAACAAAGATATATCAAATGGTAAAAGAAGCACAAGTTGAGTCCTATTATTCATTCCCTACGTTAGAAATTTTAGAAACGGAAGCGGTTGAGAAAACAGTGGACCCTGAAGAGGAAGATGAGGCAATACAACAATAATTAATGGTAACTTCTAATTTCTTAATTTTTCTTTCCTTATTATAAAATGATTAATTTTTAATCTAGATTCTTTATTAAAAGGTCCGATTCTTAATATATTAGCCATTCAACAATAAAATTTTTATGATTATACCTATTGATAATAATTTTATGATAAATTGGTAAATGGTTTTTGTTTATTAAAATAATAATCATTTTTATTTGAATCGTATTTAATAAATTAACTCTTCTCAAAAGATGGTGTTAGTATTAATAATAAAATAATAAAAATTAACGTTTTTTTTTAAGAATTCTATATTGGTCACTAATATTAGAAAGATATGCTTTTACTATGATGAATATATACAGTTAATAAAAATTAATCGACAATTTAAAAAATTGTCATAAGAGCGAAACAAGCATATAGTAAACCGACGGGATAAGCGACCAACATACGTTGTTCAGACATTTGTAAAACTGTTACGAACATCGTAGAGGAAGAATATGTACACCAAATAATTGCAAGTGCTGAAGCAACAAGCCCAGGTGGTCCGCTGCAAAAGAAAAGAGAAACGTTTTAATATTTAAGAAAGAGACTTCCTAAAAGAAAATCAGAAAATTCAGAATTCCTACCTTAACGGAAAAGCAACACCAACACAACTTAATAAAACAAGAGGCAGTAAACAATAGCCCAATACACTTGCAGTTCTATAACCGTCAACACCGGATTCACTCATAAGATTTAATATCATATAAATTGATACCCAACCAAGTAATGCAACCCCATAAATATATCCAAAGTGAACTTTACTGTTCTGAAGTTATTACATATATAATTTTAATTTTTATAACAAAAAAAAAATGAACAAAAATGAATTTGACACTATACCAGCAATAAAGAAACTCCAAATACTAAACAAAATAAAAGTGGCCCTGCTAAATCTGTATCATCCATTATATTCTTATCAGCAATTTTAAGAGGATTTAAAACTGCCAAACTCTGATTGAAAAAAAAATAAAATTTATTTTTAATAAGGAATTTCCCATGAACTTATTTTCAATTGGAAATTAACGAGTCAAATTTACCTTAGTTTTTATATGACTGAAATTGATACCAAGTTCTATTTTATATATATATCAATCAAAGATCAGAACTTAGATTCGATTTTATAAATAAATGGCGGTTTCAAAAATTATTGAATTACCTTCCAGTAATGGTGGCTCATCATCAAATCCTCCAGTACCGAACGCACTCCAAAAACTACCCGTATTTCCACCATGATGGTAGCCAGGATATTGAGAGGTTTGCGGAGAATAATAAGCAGTATTCGATGTTGCTGTATAGGATGGATCCCCATAATTTGTATCATAAAACTCTAGTTTCTCTGGTGAACCATAATCATAAGTTGCTCCGCTGTCAAACAAGACCGAGTGAACTTGTTCTTGTGACATTTTATTAAACTAAAGATATTTATAAATGAAAAGAGAATAAAACCAAATTTTGAAGGAAACGAGAGTGAAATTTTCTGTTAAGTGATGTGTGTGTTGTTGATTGATTACAAGTTGGTCGATCATTTCACATGCAACTTTGTCTAATTTGGGATATTACGTTTTGATCGCGATTTTTTATATTAATTTTTTTATAAAAAATTTTATTTTATTTTATTTTTTTTTTTTATTAACATTACGTTAATTTACTTATAATTAAATTAAATAACAAATAAATAAATATATTACTTATTTTAAAGTTTTGATGCAATTTGATAATTATTTGTAAAGGTGTCATTATCCTTATTCAATTCATTGGTAACGTTTTGATTTTTGAAATAATTTTCAATAACATTTATAATTCCGTGAATTTGTTCTTCGGTATTATCGGCATGTATGCAAATTCTAACACGTTCTTTACCATTTGGAACAGTTGGTGAACGAATTGGTTTTACATTATATCCGGCTTCTTGAATTACGCGACTCAATCTAACCGCGTTATCATTACCTGGAAGGAATTGAGTTAGAAAATTTAAATAAATAAAAATATTTTCGTATAAGAAAATTAAACGTTCTTACCCGGAGTTAAGATACTTTGAATCGCACTATCGGAAGGTAATAACATATTTGAAGGTAAATTGATGTTGCTACGAAATATATGAATCAATCTCCTCAAATTTTGACGGAGCTATAACAAAACATAACGCGAAAATTAGTTATAAAACAAAAATAAAATAAAAAAAAAAATAAAAGAACCCTTCTTGATTTGTTTAATACCTGATCTCCAACTTCGCTTGACATGACCTTATAGGCACAATTAATGGCTATAAGACTATTAAATGGCAAGAAAGTTGAAAATATTAGAGGTCTCGCATAATTTATTAAGTACGTTCTTAGGATCTTGGGTCCAACGATTGCAGCTACAATAAAACGCGAAAGAATCCTCTTAACTCGTTGTTCATATTAAAATTTTGACCACAAATAATTCATGTATCACTGAATACCTCCATTGCTGGCCAACGCCTTTCCAAAGGTGTGTAAACGGGCAAATACTTTTTTTTCTAATCCTAACTCACATACGACACCACGTCCTTGTTCGCCATATACTCCGGTTGCATGTGCCTAATGCAACAACTACATAAAATTATTTTAAAATATTTATTAATGCAAAAAAAATTTATTATATTTGAACTTTACAAACCTCGTCTACAACCAGATACGTGTTGAAAGGTCTTATAACTTCAATAATTTCGTTTAATGGAGCAATATCACCATCCATAGAATATAAACTTTCCACAGAAACGAAAATATTTCTTTGTGGTTCAATTTTTTGTACGATGTCTTCCAATATTTCTTTTAGATGATCAACGTCATTGTGACGAAATTTTTTTACAATAGCAGCCCGAGAATTTTTTACCCCATCATGTACACTAGCATGTATGAATTCATCCATGATTATCACGTCTCCTCGTTGTGGCACACTACTAAAAAATCCTACGTTAGCATCAAAGCCCGAAGGAAAGATTAATGCAGATTCAGATTTATGAAATGCAGCAATAAATTTATCCAAGGCTTCTGCATATGATGAATTCCCATCTAATAATCTTGAACCTGTTGAGCCAAGTGGTGGGATAGGAAAAGATGAAATTTCTTTTAAATATGAGTCTTGTAATACTTTATTTTTCGCAAGTCCAAGAAAGTCATTTGAAGAAAAATCTACAGACGAGGGCGAAGCCACTACCAAGGAACGTAAAAGTTGTAGCTTTTTACGTTTTTCTAACGTTACTTCTAATTGTTCTAGTAAAGGCATATTTTTTTTTTATTTATTTATTTTTTTTGAAAACAAGGATATTTATATAATTTCTGATTATATGTTGATTATCTATCATGTATTACGACGATCAAATAAAATAATATCTTTCCTTTAAATGGTTAATCTTCATCGAAGAAAATTATAAAATGAAACTAAAACTAGAATTCAAATACAGATCAGCAGAGCCACTCGGTATTAACTTCTAAAAAGAGAACAATTTGTCGAAACTTTTTAAAGAAAAAATTGTTATTTTTTTCTGAGAATACCTTTCTTAAGCAACCCTTTGTTCTCAAACTCTTTTAATACTTGTGAACTCGTGGTTGTGATCATCAGAATTAAATATATATATATACATTAAAAATTTTATTAAAATATAAATATAAAATTCTTTTATTAGTCCGGAGCGAAGCGAAAGGACTTTCTTATACTAGCCACATGTTACACGAGGTGTCCCGTTGTCCGCCCGTTCAAAATTTGAGTCGATACGTGGTTGATCCTTTCGCTACACTTGTGCTTCGGACTTAACAATGGTTTCTGAAACCGTTCCCTAGTATAGATACTTTGCAGTAGAAAGAAAAGAAACTTCTAAAAAAATTTTTTTTTGTTAATATTAAATCTGAACTTTTTTACTAAAAAAATCACATTTAGCTTATAAAATGGAAAAAACTTGTTTAACAATATTGGCCAGAAGATAAATCTTAGGATAATATTATCAGAATAGCTAGTATTTCTAATAAGCAAGCATTTTTAATTATGAATAATACTATATAAATCCCTAGTATAGCTGTTTAAATTTACAGGAATTCTCTATTTAAAGTTAATATAAAATGGTTATTATCAGTTAAAAATTTTATTTACTTTAATATAAAATATTTTTTAAATGTAATTTTATAAGAAAAAATAAATAATTTAATAAATTTTATTTTAAAAATAAGAAATGATTGGTATAGCATCATATGAAAATACAATAAATTTGTAAGTTTGATTTTTCTAAATCAGATTAAATTGATCCAGATGGTATTCTTAACTTTTTGATTTATAGATAAGAGACAAAACCTTTTAATAAAAGTCTAAAATCAGATAAAATTATATTAAAATCATAATAAAGGATATAACAAAACCCTTCTAATATGATAAAAATCAAAACTATCAATACTATATTAAAAACATAGAAAAGAATATGATGAAATTATTTTGAAAAGGTTTTGGTAGACATCTATATTTTGATTAATATTAATAAATATAAAATAGAAAAACATAAAATTTAATATCTTATTATTTGAATTTTAATCTTTTTATTCATTACAATTTGAAGCATTTTTAAAAAAGGATTTTATGTAACTAAATATTGATCAAAAAATCAATTATTTGAAAATTTTGATTAGTTCTTAAATCTATTTGTTAATCCTCTTATATAAAGATTTATATGATAGTTGTCATCTATAAATAACATTAATATTAAATAATTTTAAATTTTATAAATTAGTAAATATAAATCTAAGTTGATAAATTAATAAATTGCATAAATTAAACATTTCTATCAGTTTAATTTTTTGAATTTACTAAAAAATTTAATTTTATTTAATTTAAAAAAAGGATAATATACTCATGAAATATCTCTATAATTCAAATTTAGCTCCTTCAAATATAAATTAAACATTTTATAAAATGTATTTATCAAGACAAATGCATTAAAACTAGAGCACATATTAGCTCTAGTATGAAAACTTTACTAAAATGTTATTATAATATTCATTGTCTTAGCAAGTCATATATGATCACACTTTTAACTGAGAAAAATTTATTTATGATAATTCTATAACTATGCATTTTTTCATTTATTTTAACTATCTATAAAATTTAAATTGATAAAATCATCTTCTGATTAGAACATGTATTATATTATTTTTTTTTGCCTTTTCTTTAATCCTCTAATAACTTTCACTGAATATATATATAGAAAATTGTTAAAATTTTTTTAAATTAAACTTTTTTTCATAATATATAATCTGATCAATATAAATTAATTTAATTATTACCTATATTTTATAAACTACATCATATCTATTATTATAACCAAATTTATAAATTTACTAAAGAAATAAATCTTAAAGAACTTAGCTAATATTTATCAGAAATACTTGAACTTTTGATAAATGATAAAGAAAAAAGGTATCAGACTCATAACATTTTTTAAAAGGATATAATTTTAGCAAATAATAAGTATTTGTATTAATTTTTTTTTTAAAGAATTAGGCAAAATAAAAGTTATACATTTCTAGAAAAAAAAATTAAAAGTGATCTCTTTAAGAAGTCACATAAAAACTAGATTAACCAAGAAGGTAAATATATGTTAAGTATCTGATAGTACTTGTTCTGAAAAGATTATTAAAGAATGGTTCAGCATATTATATAAGATAAACTTAATGAAAGAAAAGTAAAAGTGATAAGTAGAATCTTAGTCAAAATTGTTTCTAGTCTTGTTACTGATTTATCATATCTCTTTAAGTTTTAAAAAATTGTGAATACTTAATGTTTCAGAAAAAATAATCTCTATTATATTGAATTTAAAGATAATTTGATTATTTAATAAAATTTAATAAGAGCAAAACAAGTAACATGAAAATAAAAATTGATTTTTCAAATTATTTCTTGTTAGAATCAATAAAAAAAACTAGATTTGTATAATATATCTAATACATTTGATAAATAAACTTTTGTTAATAATATAATAATACTTATATCTATCTGTTAAAATTAAAAACTTATGCATATCTAATAGTAATATAATAGGTTATATAAAAATTGAAATCAACAGAATAAGTATGATTTTTACTAAACAATTAAGGAATCTGACTCTACATATTTAAATAAATTTTTAAAAAAATATGCATTTATTTTTAAAATAGAAAATTGTAACTTACTACTTTCTAGCTTTTTACATAAATTAGAATCAGTATTTGTTATTAAAATATATAATATAAAAAATTTATTAGAAACTAATATTATTATTAGTCAAGCTTTTCGCCATTCACTTAATAGTTATATTTTTTTATCTAATAGATATACTATAGTTAATTTTAGAAGAAGAAAATAATCTTATAATCAAGTAAAACTATTCTACATCTTTAATGAAAACTAATCATATAGATTTTAATCAAAGATTTAAAGATAAAAATAATTTTTTGTCAATGTTACTAATGATAAAAGTTTTCATTTTTCTGAATTTTTAAAATTTATTTCTTTTTAAATATATAAAAAAAAAGAGATATAGTTTATTAAATTTTATTTTTTTACCTGAAAATATAATATATAGAATATATTACAAAATAGTTAAAATAACTAATTAAAGTATTCATTTGATCTTAATGACCATCAAGTTATCAGATACAAAGAAACTAGCTTAAATATTTAGATTAAATGAGCAGAATGCAGAAGTATATGATATATTTTTTAAAGAAATTAAGGTGTTAAAGAAAAAAATAAAAGATTATCATTTTCAATATAATGGCTTAAAAAATGGTAAAGTTATTAAAAAGAAATATAAAATTCTTAGAAGATGAATTAGATAAATTAGAGGAATATATATATAGAAATATTATAGTTACTTAATAAATGAAATAGTTTTTTTATTAATTAGTAAAAAATAGCTAAAAGTACTGTATATAAAATAGAACTAAAGTTCTGAACAGTTCAGAAAAATTCGAAGATTTTTCAGATCAGTTTAGTTCAGATCAATTTCAGATTGCATAAAAATCAATCCAAAAATTTTCAGTCAGTTCAGATTTTTTTCGGATTATAATTCTAATCTGAACTGAAAAAATCTGAACTAAACTGATAATTTCAGATTAATCTGAAAGTTCAATTTGATTATATGCGAAACTCTTGAAGGATTGCAAAATTTGCGAATTCTCTAAGAGGATTGCAAAAATTTAGCGAAACTCTTAGAGAATCGTAATTTTTTGCGATTTCTCTTCAAATTTCGCAAAAAAATTTTGAAAATCTTGAAAAATCACAATTTTTTGCAATTTCTCTTAGAATTTCGCAAAATTATCGTAAAACTCTTAGAGAGTCACAAAAAATTGCAATTTCTCTTCGAATTTCGTGAACCTTAAAGAGAAATTTGCGATTTTTTGCGATTTTCCTAGAGTTTCGCATATAAATTGCAGATTCCTTATATAATTGAACCATAATTTTAGATTAATCTGAAAATTTCGATTTGGTTCAGATTTTACCAGTTTGCGATTCAGTTCAGATTTAGATTGACATTTTTAAGATTAATAATTTGAATCGAACTGAACTAAAATTTTCAGTTCAGATATAGATTAACATCTAATCCAACCTGAACTAAACTGTTCGAAGCTTTAAATAGAACTAATTCATTTAAATCAAATTTATCTAAAGAAACTATTATAATAACAAAGGCATCTGAGAAATTAGATTCAGATTATATGTCATGTAAAATACTTATTATCTTAAAAAAAGATTTGCAAAATAAAATATATAAAAAAAATTTGATGATAAAAAGATGAAACTTAAAAAAAATCTAATCTAAATAGTGATCATATAAAAATGCATGTAATTAATTTACTAGAATAGCTTTAGTAAGATATTACATATAATATAAATTATATTACATATGATATTTCACTTGCCTTAGATTATAGTATCGCATATAATCTGAATATCACATATAATCTAAACAATATAATCTAATTATCACATATAATCTAAATAATATAATCTAAATATTGTATATAATCTACTTTTTACTATTTCTTATATCTCTTTTATATTCTAGCTATGTCTTTAAATCTTTTCTAGTATTCATGTTTTTTATGTTATTATAATTTTATTATCACAATATAATCTAATTACCACATATATATGATCTAAATGTCATACTTTTTTTCTTGTTTCTGAGTCATTTACAAACTAAATTCTATAATGAAGTTATTAGTTATCTGTAGCTATTTGGATACCTGATTTTATGTTAAGGGTACTGGTCTCCTGTGTCTGGTTCAATTCTAGATTCTATATTAAAATACTTACCCTTTGTGTCTGTTTGGTTGCCTGTTTAAATGCTAAATTATGGTAAAAAAATTGTGTTAGTTGACACAGTAAATTTACGTTTAATTTCAGCTGACATTATGCTATAATTTCAGTTGATCTTTAGGACACGTGATTTAAAGATCTAACTCAACGCTATGATAATGCTAAGATAGTATCATGGAACTATTGTGAAACTGTTATGGAACTGTTATAAAATTGGCAGAATACCAGAAAATTCTATTAGTTTGCCAGTTTGGATGTTGAAATATTATATCCAAAGATCTGACTGAAATTATAGAATAGTGTTGGCCAAAATTTTTGTTAATTTTACTACACCTTAAATTTTGAGTGTTCATCCTATTACTATTCCTGAAATAATACCTGAGATAATACCTAAGATGCTGATTTATTGCATCTTCAGTTCTGAACACTTTTCCGTCACTTTTTCGTCACTTTCTTGCAACTTTTTCATTACTTTTGAGAGATATTAACAGAATGTTATAAGCTCTTCTGAGGCTTGATCATGAGTCTAAACTGGGTTGAGGCAATGAGTATGCTATTTTTTTGAGCGTTCCTATAAAAATTCTTTGTCTCTATAAGAAAAATTTATAAAAATACTCATAGGGACAATCTCAATATTATTTTTAAGCTTCTTAGCTTAATTTATTGAGTTCTTTATTACTTGTCCCTATGTCTTTATGAGTCTCTATGAAATATAAAAGTTCTAGGAAAAATCAAAATTTTTTATGATATACCACTTGGATAAATATAATTATGTATATAGTTGATATAATTGATATATGATCGATATATGGTATAAAAAAAAATAAAAAGGTAAAGAGTTCAGAAATTTATAAGAACTCATAGAGATATAGGGATAAGTAGTAAAATTGCTTTCCCAGAGTTCTAAAATTGTTAAAGAAGATACTTCTGGTGTCTTTGTTAAGTTTTTTTACCATTCTTATAAATTTTTCATAGGGCTAAATTATTGATAAGTCATTAGAATCAACTTATAGCATTAGGTATTTTTATTTTATCAAAAAATTCTTCTAATGCTTCTGAAGTCTGCCAGTCCTTAAACATCTTATCTAATTTCTTCTGATAATAATTTGCTTTTGAATAGCACTTATTTACATGTAAATTACAAAACCCATATTTAGAAGCTGTCAGTTTTATACATCTATCTTGTTTACATAGAGCTTGCTGATATTTTTTTTAGTGAATACTACACCCTTCTGGTCACGTACTTCTATTCTTACAAACTATTCTTTCATCAGAGAAATACTAGCAAATGTATTTACTACCCATTGATATTATTCTCGATTAATCTTTTTGATGTCTATAATAATATTTATTTTTATTTTAAACTTTTTTGTTAGGGTATTATATCAAAACTCAGGATATACTTAGTTATCATATCTGAAACATGACCAATTCTAAGCTTTTAGAATTCATCAATGATTTCATCCTATATTATTGTGTGTTTAACGCATCTAATGTAGGTCAACATCTATATAAAATTTACGATAATAGTATTAGGCCAAGGTAATTCCTTGATGCGAACAATGAGGATAAAATAAAAGCCATACTTACAGATCATAAAGGCCATTCCTTATACGAAATTATTGATAATGATAAGCCATTCTATCCTATTATTGACTTTGATTTATCACAAGAAGTATATGATAACATTAAACTCAAACTTAAAGGTAAAGAGATATGAGATTTACTTATTAGTGCTGTTACAAAAGTGTATTTAGAGATATTTCTGAAGTGGAATCCTGAAACTATAACCATTGCCAGCAGTAGTAATGCGAAAAAAATATCTTATCATATCTTGACTACTGGTATAAGACTTAAAAATATTGCATAGGTCGTAATATTCACTGAACTTGTTCATAAGAAACTTCTAGTGTCCCTTCAGGGGAATAGTATTATTGATAACATAGCAAATAAACGATCATTCTCCTTGTGAATACTTAGAACATCTAAGTTTGATAAAAAGAACAGCTCTCATATACAAGTAAAAAAGCAATACTCCTAAAAGATGAAACTGTCTTTGACTTTATGATCTGCTTACGTAATGATGAATCAAAAGTCATCAATAGTTTTCTTTAGAAGGGTTCAAAGACAGAAACTAGGAGTTACTCTAGTAAAAGTAGTACTATTACTGAAACTGGACTCAAATTAATAAAGATATTACTTCAAGACGCTAATATTAAAGAGTATAGTCCTTTATATCTATCTGAAAATTTTCCTGATAAATTTTCACTATTACGTCTCTCTTCATTACACTGCTCAATATATGACTGAGAACATGATAGTGATAATGCCTATATAATATGAAATAAAAATTATATAGTTTTTTTGCTACTGAGCAAACTAAGATAGGCAACCCAGATTTAGAAAGCCTTCAGAAAAACTTACTATTAGCAAAACTGCCTTAGATTGAGAACAAAAACTTTTAAGTCCTGTAAAATTAGAATATTTCAGAATTTCAAATCCTAATGATTACTTTGTATGGGTGATCTAATAGATATATGTGTATCTGAATGAAAATTTTCTCGTAATGAGATTTATGATGCAATTCAAACAACAGTTACTTGTATTCAAACGACATCAAAATTATGGATGCTCAAAATAGAAAATACGAATAGTAGACTATATTTTGATATAGCGCTAAAACTAGATTTTGTCAAGTATGAAGTTAACTTAATTAATCTAGGAGGAGAGCTAGTAAAGTTAATTAGTCTAATAGATCGGGTGGTTACCAAAGGTCTAATCCTTTATTGCAATATTAATTTTCTTTTATATTCGCTAAATACTCCAGCTCATGATA
Source organism: Funneliformis mosseae (assembly GCA_910592005.1). Classification (NCBI taxonomy): domain Eukaryota; kingdom Fungi; phylum Glomeromycota; class Glomeromycetes; order Glomerales; family Glomeraceae; genus Funneliformis; species Funneliformis mosseae. The sequence continues at coordinate 21,360 of CAJVPP010000676.1, forward strand.
CAAAGTTCTTTAATATTTTCATAGGATTTTTTGGCTAAGCCAACGTTAAAAATTAATAAAGAAATTATGGATTCAATTCTCTGGTATGTAAAGAACATAATCTGTAGTAGAGATGAAAGACTTGACGAATATATCTGAAACTGGTGAGCACATTTAGTGCAGAAACCAGAGATAAAATCCCAGACAATCTTAGTATTAAAATTTACATTACAATAGTGCAGGAAAAATATTATTACTAACTTTATTGGTGATAAAGTCTTGAAATCACATCTCCATTTTGCAACTTCAGATTTGAAAAAAATTCTTGAGCGTTTTAATAGTACTATTCAAGCTCGAAAGCTAATTGTTATGAATGAAACAGAGATGTCTAGTGAAGAATGGTATAGATTTAACGGGTATCTCAAATCACTCATAACAGAACGAATGGTAGCTATAGAGCGTAAAGGTTTTGAAACTATACGAATAAATGATTATGCTAGATATATGATTATAAGCAATCAGGATGCTCTGCTCAAAATAGACATAGATGATTCTCGTATAGTCTGTTTGATGTCTCTGCATACTGTAGAGGTAATATACCATATTTGACCAGCTAAAAAGTATTCTAAACCATTCTGATGCACCTGGAATAGTCATATCATATCTCCTTAACTGTGATTTATCAAATTGGAGTCTAGGAAAAATTCCTGCAACTAAGATGAAAATAGAAATAATGTGAAAGTAACTTCCTAATCCTATTCAATTTATAATTGATTATATTACAACTTGGCCTGAAAATCAGATTAGCAGGTTTGGCTGTGAAAAAGTATATCAGGATTATCTCGAATGGTATGGGTCTAATGGGAAAAAGCTATTAACTAGTAAAGTCATTGATAAGAAATTTTAATTAATTAGTATTAATTGGACACGTTTACAAAATAATGAAGTAAGAGTATATTAGTATATTCTTGATCATTTCAAGATTGTAGCCAAGCTCTGTGAATCTGGCCTAAGAGATATGGAAGAATTTTCTGATATACCTCAGCCAGAGACTTTAAAGGCAGATGAATTGCTGACCAATGAGACCACAAATATACCTATATTTAATGTATCAGAAATCATTTTCAAAAAATAATTCTGACTCTTTCAAAAAAGAATACGTCTCTACCTAATACTAATAAAGATAAGAAGGTGGATAAGAAGGTGAATAAGCAGGGTGATTTGACTCAAGACCTTTTCGATTATGTATCAGAGCAAGCTGAAGTTTCAGTCGCCTCAACATCTAGCACATCTAAGACTTCTAAAACGCCTGAGTCACTAATTAGTAAGCCCAAAGTCAGTAAGCCTTCTGAATCTAATGGGTCTAGTAATGAAGTGATGAATTTATCTTCTAAAGAAATAAGTGTCAAGCGTAATTTACTCAAGCCTATCAATCAAGTATCATCTGTTGTACTTCTGGCTAGATAATAGCGTAAAGATCATCTTAGAAAAAGGCAGTCAAACTTGAAGAGAATCTAAATGTCTTCATAACTATCACTGAAAAAGATAGGCACGATTCTACTGAATTTTGATATAAAATAGAAATGGATGCACAAATGTGTGGTTATACAAAAGAGGGTAAAGAAGACCCCAAAGAACATATGGAAATGTCAGTACAAGAAAGATTAATAGAAGAAGAGATTATCTGATATGAATTTGAGAATAAAGGACTCACATTCTCATGGTTTGATATCAATGAGAAATGGCAAAAAAATATAAGCATACTCCAGGAGAATGGTATACTCTGGTAAAGAATAAATAAGAAGTTAGTTTATAAGTGAAATATTTGGGTAAGAAGGTCTTTTTTTCTTTACAATTAGGCGATATATAATTCTAAATTATTATTATTATTTTTTTTCGCTTATCCTATCTACCCGCAATTTTCAAATCGATGTAAACCTCAGGTCAGACAATATAAGCCATATTATCCTTTCCTCTCTTCAGCCCAATATCTTATACTGATCATAGTATGATAAAATATCAGAATAAATTTTTGAATTAAACTTATTCCTACATAATATAATCTGAATATCACAGATTAATCTAACTATCATTTATATTCTACATATCACAAAATGTCTGCTATTTCAACCAAGTTTATTACAGACCACAAACTCACCAATAAAATAGGTCTTGAAGAGCTCAGTCAGTATGCATCAGAAATGTGTAACCTCTTAACAGATGATAAAGAGAAAAGGCGTCAGGCACGTAATTATTTTTAAAAAGGGTATAAATTTAGCAAAGAGTAGGTATTTGCATTAATTCCTGACCAAAGAATTGGGTGGTATATAAGTCAAGCACTGGTGGTGATCTCAGAAGTTGAAGTGAATATAAGCCAAGTATTTAATCAGAATAGACTTGACATAAATAACGTCCTAGAAGAAAAGATTATTAGAGAAATGGCTCAGCGTATTATTTAGGATAAGCTTAGTGAAAAAGATGCAAAAGTGATATCTAGAATCTTAGAGGAAATATCTTCTGATGCTATCATTGCCTTATCATGTCTTTTTAGGCTTCAAAGAGAATTGCAAACTCTCAATGTTCTAGAAAAAATAATCTCTGCTACGAAGAATTTAGAGATAACTAAATTATCCAATAAAATTCAAAAGGAACGTAGCAAGTAATATAAAAATGAAGGGCTCCATTATCTGAATCACTTCTTGTTAGAATCAGTTAAGGAAAGATTAGATGAGTATGATGTATTTAATATATCTAACAAATAGGTCTTAGCTGATGTAATGATTATGCTTTATATCTGCCCTGCTGATATTAAAAATCTGCGTATATCTAATGGTGACATAACTGGATATGCAAAAAACTGAGGTGAATAGGATATTTCTCGAGTATTTAGATCACTGGAAAAGGATGAGAAGCAGACTAAGCAATTACTTATATGGATTCAAAATGCGATTTCTTCTGGAGAGTTAAGAGACCCTAAAAAGCCTAGATTTACATACTTAAGTGTATTTCTGAAGAAAGATAAATTTATTCTTAAGCCTTATGATTCGCTACTTCTTAGTTCTTTGCGCAAATTGGGATCAGTATTTGCTAGTATAACGCATATGCCTAAGAATCTATCAAAATTTAACACTTATGCTAGGAAAGCTTTTTGACATTCACTCGACAACCATATTTCTCCATCTGATAGATATATTATAATCAATTATAGAAAGTGGAATCAACCTTATGATCAAGCAAGTCCATTCAACATCTTTGATGAAAACTAATCACATATAAGGGTTAGAGGGGATCCTAGAGGGATTGAATCAGGAGAACTAATTTATCAGTCTGATATCATTTATTAATTTTATTTTTTTATTTACCTAAAGATATGTCATATATAAAATATCGCAAAAATGGCCAGAATGGAATTAACCAATAATCAAAATCATTCATCTGATAGTACACATAATAAGTAGGAAGTTATTAGATATACAAAGAAATTAGGACAAATATTTGGACTAAATAAGAAAAATGCAGAAGTGTATACTGTGCTTTCTGGTGAAAATAGGGCATTAAAGAAACAATTAAAAGATTATCATTCTCAGCATAATACTTTAGAAAGAAGGGTAAAAAGATTAGAAAAAGATGTAAAATCCTTAGAGACTGAATTAGAAGATCTTGACGAATGTGTAGATAAGGAGATTCTGATCAACTTAATATAAGAAATAATTCCCTTGCTGATTGGTAAAAAAGGTAAGGCTTTGTCTGAGTCTTTTGAGTATTCTGATTCAGATGAGATAATTGAGAGGTTTCATTGGTATCAGGTAAGAGAAAAAAAGGATGTCCCTCATAAGCAATGAAGAAAAGTACGACTGAGAAAGGTTAAGTAGATGGTAGTTTGAAGTGAGCTAGAAGGATTTGAAGAATCAGGTACTTTGCATGATCATTTGATTATCTTATTGAGTGTTGAATAGAGATTTATTTTTGAATATTATATATATTATAATAAAATGATTGTTGTAAATTGCGCAGTTGAAAAAAATATTTCTTTTAGGATAGTAATTGATTCAGGTGCTGATATATAGATAAAGGAGATAGATCTTGAATGGTCTAAAAGAAAGTCTTTTCAATTTTCATACTATGTCATTGGTTCAAGACGAAAATACAGTCAAGGATTTTTATTTGAAGCTGAAAGAGTGTAACAAGAATTTTAGCTATAGTGAAGAATTTCTTAAATGCGTATTATTAAAAGGATTATCACCCAAAAATGAAATTAAAGTTTTAATGGATGGTTTACAAGCACTTGCATTAGATAAGATATTGGTAAGGCTGGAGCAGTAATCGCATAATTTTCCCAAAGGTGCTTTGTTATTTTTTCGATTAAAGATACAGCATATATTATTTATAACACAATCAAGTATTTTTAATATAGTAGAAATATTAGAACAGATTTTATATTTCTAGGTAATAGATAAATCCCTCTATCTCACTTTATTTGTTGGTTAGCTTTGATACAGATGTAGTGCTCCTATTCTATAAGGCGTATTGAGCTAAAGAGAAATGAAGTAGATGATAAATTTCAATTGGAAAGATTTTTAAAAATAATATCTGGAGGAGGAAGAAAACCAGTTTATAGCTTAAAACTAACTTATCTTAAAATAATACATTACCGTTCACTTTCAAATAAAAAAATCAAAAGCATTATGCATACTTTCCAAAATATAATTCATTTAGATTTTGAAAAAAGTACAGACTGTACAGGTAAAATTTTAAAGCTAATAGCAAAATCATACTCAAATTTAGAGTATCTTAATATATCTGTTTTATATGAAGGATTTAAATCAGAAAATGATATAGGTTTATCTGCAATCGCACAATCATGTTACAAACTAGAATATTTAAATAACTCTAATCATATAGAATTTTCTGAAATATCAATTTGTAATATTATTCGTTCTTGCCTAAGACTCCAGCATCTTGACCTTAACTTTTGTAAAATTAGCAATATAACTATCAAAGAAATTGCTAGATCATTCTTAATTTAAAATTTCTTAATTTGAGAAAGTGTTATAATATTAGCAAAAAAGCTCTAGATCAGGTTATTTCACTTAATCCAAATATCAATATTATGAATTTCGTGTATGCTATAATGCTTTTAGTTTCATTGAAGTGGTTAGAAATCATCTTACACAGAATAACATTGCTAGTGAACAGATTTTAGCTTAAAATCTTTTAGATCTAAATATGCGAGATAATCAGTATTTGGTTTTATCTCAGATACGTTAGCGACATAGAGCTGATGAAAGAATATTAGCCCCAGAATGGTAATATTCTACTGATCTAATTAATCTATATCAGTAATTAGTTTAGAAAATTTTTTTATTAGGTTATATCCTATGCGACAAAAAATATAGATTAGCTAACTTATTCTAAACATAGGTACTGGTCTGTATTAGCCAAATTTTTTATGAAAATTTCATGCAATTATTAAGGAGTAACCTTCAGAAATAATGGTAGTTTCTCTCCAGTAAAATAAAATATTTTTACTCTCTTATCAATGAATTTTTGTATTAATACACTTGGGACATCTTCTAAGGGACCGTGAAATTTCTCAAACTTTCAGAGATATTTTCTTACAGTTTTATTAGCCTCTTCAGCCATTTCTTGATTAGTATAACTAACAATATTGAGTTCTTCCTGAATTGCTATTATATCCTCTTCCAAATACATAAGCAAATTAAATATTTCTCTAAATAAAATATCTGTAGAAGCTTCATTGCTTCGATATTCCACTTCTAGAATAGGATTACTATCAATGTTGAAATTTTTCTGTATTGGTATTAAATCCCTACTAATTCTAATAACAATTCGTACGAATCAGCAAGTGTTTTCCTCTTAAGTTCAGAATCTAGAAGCACTTCTAATTTATTTGCATTGCCAGGTCCCTCCAGGATCCTACCAATAGTTACCAGAGGTAACATATTGAGTTTTCTTTCAGCTTAGCGTTTCTGAATGGTTACTATATCCTTCTTCTTATATAAAAGCATTCCATAAAACTGTGCAAATGTTTTGGTATTAATGTTTGTCATAATTGCTATAATAAAGTAATATATTTAATGAGAAAATCTTATGTCTAAAATATTGATCATCAACTGGAGCAGTGATCTGGCCTCTTCAGCTCGAAATAATTTGCTGAGCTATAGATTTCTATGTAATAATACAATAGCCAATCACACGATCAGTCTGTAAAACATTGTTTTTTTCACATATATCAAAAGTTATGTATACTAACTAGTACCTCTATTTTTTTCTGAACATGAGAAAAATGTGAAAGAAGGTCTAGTTACAACATAGAACCTACTGTAAAAGTAAATATTAATGTTAAAAGCATATGTTATGAAGGGCTGAGGACTTTGTAATTTTGAGATCTACACTCCCTGGTCAAAAGTATTGGACCACGTGATTTTCGTTATACTAATTGGCGTAATTTTTGCCGATTATAACTTGTGATCTAAT